>CABHPR010151804.1:0-35343 GCA_902168415.1 Peromyscus melanophrys | reverse complement strand
GTGTGTGTGTGTGTGCACGCACGCGCTCTCACATGTGTGCCAGAGGTTATTGTCTTGTTTCTTCCTCAATGGCTGTCCATTGAGAAAGGATCTTCCATTGAGTCTGGAGATCATTGATTTGGTGGAGCTGATTAGCTAAACATCTCTACCTCACTCTAGCATTGGAACTACAGATGTGTACCAACGTACCTGATTTTTTTCTGTGGGTTCTGGTAATCTGAATTCAGGTCTTCATGCTTGTGCAGCAGGCATTTTACTGATTGAGCCATATCCTCAGCTCCTTATTGTATTTTTTTAAAGCATGGAACACTCAAGGCAGACATTATCAGTCTCTATGATCAATAGCAAAACTATTTGTCAAGTGGCAAGGCTGTGCCAGTGTAATTCTCTGAGTGGCAGAGAGAGTGTTGGATGCAACACCTTCTGGTGCTCAGGCAGCATTCCATCCTCATGTTTACCTGAGAGAGATAGCCCCTTTTATAACAGTTTCCTGAGGAAGACAGTGAGGCTAGCTAAAGAATGGAAAAATGAGATTTCCACCATCAATTTCTGTGGATAAACCACAGACAGCTTTTTCAGTTACGAGCAAGGATTTACCCATCCATGGCAGGGTGTGGTGAAAGGTACTCCACAAGTTCTCCAGTATATTGCCCATCTGTTGTTTTAAACTTTCTCTTGATTAAGTTCTGACATGAAAATATTTATAAAGCAGTATACCAGGAAATTTAATCTAATGAGTGTCTTAAGCCACTTGAAAAATATTCTAGCGATTGAGGAAATGATTATGTGGGTGAGAGTATTTTGTTCAAGTATGAGAACTGAATTCAAATTTATAGAATCCACATAAAAAGCAAAATTTGATCTCATACATGCCTCTATACTCAGTGTTGTGAGAGGGAAGAGATAGCTGGGCTTGGGCCTCCTGACGATCAGCACATTCCCAGGTTTAGTAAGAGAATTAGTCTTATTGGAATAAGGCAGAGAATAATTACAACAGGAAACAGCTCCCACATGTGCACACACCACCTGTACAAACCACACATTTAAACCACACAAACATAAATGCCATGCTTCTATTTACTAATTTAATATTTAGTGTGTTAGTGGTAAGGGAGAATTTGTTCATTTTGACCTACAGTTCAAAAGTGCAGCCCAGGATGTTGGGGAAAATATGGCAGCAGGATTTAGCATCATCCAATCATATTATATCTGCAGTCAGGAAGAAGAGAAGGGCTATTAGTGCTCAGCTTGCTTTTTTTCTTCTTTCTCAGTCCAGGACACAACAATTGGAATGGTACTGTCTATGGTTAAGGTTGGCCTTTGCATGTGGTTGGTTGTTTTTGCTCTTTTGCTCTTTGGGGGGCTCGCCACTTAGCTCCCAGATAAATCATACATGAAATCTTATTCGTTTTTTATAAATGCCCAGCCTTAACTTGGCTTGTTTCTTGCCTGATTTCGTTAACTTTAAATCATCCTGTCTACCTTTTGCCTCTGGGCTTTTATCTTTCTCCATTCCTGTACACATTTCTCTGTTTCTTACCTTATGGCTGGCTGTGTGGCTGGCCCCTAGCCTTCTCCTATACTTGTTCTCTTGCTCTTTCTTCTCTCCCAAATTTCTCCTTCTACCTACTTTCTCTGGCTGTCAGCCCTGCCTATCCTTTCTCCTGCCCCACTATTGGCCATTCAGCTCTTTATTAGACCATCAAGTGTCTTAGACAGCCACAGTAACACAGCTTCACACAGTTAAATAAATGCAACACAAAAGAATGCAACACATCTTTGTGTCATTAAACAAATGCTCCACAGCATAAACAAATATCTACAACATTTGTACCTAATTCACTAATTCTAGATAATCTCTTAGTGGTATGTCCAGAGGCCTATCTCCTAGGTAACCTTAGATTTTGATAAGTTGAAAATATTAAGTATGATACCTAGGTTCTGGTACTCTAGTTGTGATACAAGATGTGACACCAAAAATGTTCAGATTCAGCCTCTGCCCATGGCTTCTTTGATTCTCAGAAAAGATAGCCAAGCATGAGAGTGACTGAGATGAAATGATACAGGTGATTATGGGATGGGTACATGGGGTCATAAGGAAATCTCAGCTAGGTGTCCATGGAATCATCTCTTCAATGTAGATGTTTCCATTAGATACTAAAGTAAAGAAATTTGAGAAGCCAAGGGATCAAAAATGAAGGGACATCTATGCTTTATGGAAAGTGAGTAGCTGTGTGAAGGTTAGAGACCCCTTAGGGCATGCCAACATCTCCACATATCTGAACAGTAGATGCAAGAGATAAGAGACCATTATCTAGAATAATCATGAAGTATCTTCCACATTGAGGTCACAATTTTGGATCCTCTTATGATTTAGAGAAATATAGATTCTTTGCTATTCTAAGTCGAAGATGATAATTTAAACTTGGATACAGGTGCCTTGAGTGAGGGATCAATGCTATAGTAATAACTATCAAGCATTATCTGTGTAACTGCCTTTCCATGTACCTTATAATTATTTATTAATGTAGCCTCTGTACTGACTCCAGAGGTGGTTAAATATTGCTTTCCTGTTATGGTGAATGATAAAATTGGGGCATAGGAATCCTGCTATAAGAGCTGATGTCTGCTGAGGGAGGGAAGATAAGTTTTCTTTGGAGATGTGGCCACTGGTAGGCTTCCCATGATCCATTGGATGATCCCCAAACTGTTAATCACGTACATATGGGCAAAACTAAGTGGGATTAGTGAGATATATAAAAAGGGGAGAGGAGAACATGAAGCTGGGAGAAGCACATATAGGAAGGCACACAGAAAGAGATGAAAGGTTGGAGTTGGTAAGTTGATATGATCAAAATCCATTGTATATGCATATGGAATTCTCAAAGAATAAAACACTGTTAATTTTAAAAAGATATCATGCCATAAGACATATGGAACTGGAGTTTGGGCCCACATAATCTGTTTCTGAAGTGTTTGCTCATAGTCATTATAGAAGTCACTATGTTATCCTGTTCTCAAGATAGGACGTCTCACTTAAGGTATCACCCTCATGAAAATATGTCCATATGAACTGTGAAAGTTAGATGTTTCATCATCATACTTACAAATCCTATAATAAATTCACCACACAGAGAATGCTTTTGACTCTCATGAGTATGTCACTGTGATTCATTGTAAATCCATTTTGAAATTTGGTTTTTCATGTGAGAAACAAGGGTGATAATTTCTTGTTATTAAGCGAAATGATTTGAGAGCAAGTGGCACAGGCATAGTCTCCCTGTGACATGTAACAGTGAACCTGGCACTGGAAAGTAATTCATGTGTAACACTCCCAAGGGAAGATGATTGAATTTGCAGTGGGATTGTTTGTAATGGAATGGAAGACAAAAGGCGTTTTATCTCCTTGGACCTATCTTTCAGCTTCAAGAATGTGATGTAAATTCATTATATATTTGTTCATTGGATAAATGTGTTTTGAAATAATCTAATCTGAGTGTTACTAGGGCACAATGGTGAACACTAGATGTCCCTCAGAACACTTTAAGTTTTATAGAAGAGTTAGCCACCAGTATAAATACAGATTAGAGCAATATGTTAAACTTACTGAGTGAAATTCTGAGAATTAAATATTATACCAACTTAAGAAAACTCCACCTAAGCTAGAGATTCTACAGAGGGAGATCCAGGACAGACAGGCACCAAAACTACATAGAGAAACCCTGTCTCGAAAAAAGAAGAGAGAGATTTATGGGGAAAATTTACAGTAAAGGTGTCATCTATAGATATTTTCAGAACAATAATTAGTATAATTTTACTAAGCAAAAGCATGAAACTCTAATCTTTCCCTCTGCAAAGATACATTAACCATATAAATTACAGAACTATCATAATTTCTTCTTAATTTTTCCCCTTGGAAAAAATTATTTAGCCAGAGTTCTCCAGAGGAACAGAACAAATAGAATGAATATACATTAAAGGGGATTCATTATGGCTTACATATTAAGGACAGAGGAGTTCAACAACAGCTGTCTCACACAGGAGAGACGGAGACTTCAGGAGCTGCTCAGTCAGTCTACAAGGCTGGGTTGTCTCAGCACTTCCAGTTCGTTGCCAAAAGCCTGGAAGATTCCTGAAGAGTTGCTGGTCTTTAGTCTGCTCTGGCACTCTGAAAAAACTTAGTCTGTTATGGACAAAAAGTGGAGTAATGCCGCAAGAGTCCAGATGAAAGTGTTTGCCGGAGTGAAAGCAAGCAGGCAAGTTTTCCATCTTCTGTCTTCCTTTTCCCTGCACTATCACCAGAAGGTCCTGCTCATGTTTAGGGTGCGTTTTCCCAAGTCAAATAATTGGATCAAGAAAAATTCCTCATGGGAGTTCCAAGTGGATTATTTTTACTTTGTTCCAGATCCAGTCAAGTTAACACTCAAGATAAACCATTCCGGCCACATTAACCAGCTCTATTACCTTGACCCCAGTAAAAGTGATCCAATTCAGTATGTAACTGCAGAAGTCTATGTGTTCCTTCAACAAAACTGCTTGGCCACTACCATTCCATGAATATTGCTTTCCATTTCTTACCAGTACCCATTACAAAGTCATTTTGACCACTGAATGGATATGGAAAATACAACACAAACTCAATGAAAAGTTTTCCCAAATTATCCTTTAAAAAATCATTGCTGGACATATGATGGAAAGATATTTCTTTTTAAAGCTAAAATTATTCCATCCAACCATTTCTTCAGAGAGTTTATAGCCCAATGAAAGATCCTAAAACAGTACATGTATTTAGTTTGTTATAAGAAATACTCTTCAGAAGCACATGCAAATAATTAGAACAGAGACTAAATCCTATCATCTCATTTTAGGAATTATGGGGTTTCTGGCATTGAGTAGTATATCAAAAAACAATATTATGTTCATAAAAATGCACACTTACCTACAAGTGGCTTTTTTCATATTAACATGAAGTATTTTGCCCAAGTTCCCATTTCTCTATTTCTTCTCCATAGGACATTCTTCTTAAGCTAAAATATTTTTTATTCATCTCCTGAAATCTTATGGCAGCATCTTCATGATTCTCCTGAAATACCAAGTATATTTAGTTTCTGCATTGAGTTTATACCTGGAATTTCAAATTGTCCTTCTCTAGCCCAAGTCTTTTTATTTATTAAATTGTTTTTATTTATTTTACAAACTCACCACAGTTTCCTCTTCCTCCTCTCCTCAAGTTTCCTCCTCCCTCCTCTCATCTACACCCCTCCCCAGTCCACTCCTCTGCCACCTTCTTTCCAAAAGGGCCAGGCCTCCCATGGGAGTCAATAAAGCATTACACATCAAGTTGAGGCAGGGCCAAGATCCTCCCCCTGCATCAAGGCTGAGCAAGAAAACCCAGCATGGGGAATAGGTTCCCAAAAGCCAGCTCAAGTGACAGGGACAGGTCCTGATCACACTGCTAGGAGCCCCCAAAAAGATCTAGCCATATAACTGTCACTCACATGCAGAGGGCCTAGGTTGGTTCCATGCAGGCTCCCTAGCTGTTGTTCTAGAGTTTATGAGCTCCCATGAGCTCACTTTAGCTATCTCTGTGGGTACCCTTGTCATGACCTTGATCCCCCAGCTTGTATAAACCCTCATCCCCCCCCTTTTTTTTTTTTTTTTGGTTTTTCGAGACAGGGTTTCTCTGTGTAGCTTTGCGCCTTTCCTGGATCTCGCTCTATAGACCAGCCTGGCCTACGAACTCACAGGGATCCGCCTGCCTCTGCCTCCCGAGTGCTGGGATTAAAGGCGTATGCCACCACCGCCTGGCCTCATCCCCCTCTTTAACCAGACTCCTGGAGCTCATCAAGTGCTTACATCTGCTTCCATCAGTTACTGGATGAAGGGTCTCTGATGACAATTAGGGTAGTCATCAATCTGATTACAGGAGGTCAGTTCAGGCACCATCTCCACTGCTGCTAGGAGTCTTAGCTTAGGGTCATCCTTGTAGATTCCTGGGAGTTTCCCTGGTACCCGGTTTCTCCCTAACCCTCAAATGGCCCCCTCTATCAAGACATCTCTTTCATGACTCTCTTCCTCTATCTGGCCCCCAACCCACTCAACCTGATCCCTCATGTTCTGATCCCTCCCTTTCTCCTGTCCCCAGTTTACCCAGGAGATTTCTTCTGTTTCCTTTTCCCAGGGATATTCATGCTACCCTCTTTGGGCCCTCCTAGTTACCTAGCCTCTCTTGGTCTGTGGATTGTCCTTTACTTTACAGCTATTATCCACTTGTAAGTGAGTACATGCCATGTTAATCTTCCTAGGTCTGGGTTATCTCACTCAGGATGATTTTTTTCTAGTTCCATCATTTTGCCTGAAAATTTCATGACGTTATTGTTTTTTTACAAATGAGTGATACACCATTGTATAAATGTGTCAGAGTTTCTTTATCAATTCTTTGGTTGAGGGGGATCTAGGTTGTTTCCAGATTCTGGTTATTACGAAGAATGCTGCTATGAACACAGCTGGGCAAGTGTCCTTGTGGTATGATTGATTATCCCTTGGGTATATGCCCAAGATTGGTATAGCTGGGTCTTGAGGTAGATTGATTCCCAATTTTCTGAGAAACTGCCATATCAATTTCCAAAGTGGCTGTAAAAGTTTGCACTCCCACCAGCAGTGGAAGAGTGTTCCTCTTACCTCACATTCTCTCCAACATAAGCTGTCATCAGTGTTTTTGATTTTAGCCATTCTGACAGGTGTCAGATGGTATCTCAGAGTCATTTTGATTTGCATTTCCCTGATGTTTAGTCTTATATTTCATTGAAACTGAACTTTCATCTCAGGTCCCTCAGAAGAGTTTATCGGTATCCATTTTCAAATAGCTTCAAGATGCTTTCCTGGGTTTACATGCTCTATTATGGGATCAATATTAGATGTTTCATCCACATTTTAGGGGTCAATGTGGTAATGATGTGGAGACCAATAATCTCCAACTCCTGGGCACTGAGCAACAAATTTGTTCTAATAGTGCATCATGACCTGATTGGTTTTTATTCTGCTTTATTTCAATGTGTCACTCTGATTAGGATTGAAGTCACTAGTGAGACCCTTGCTAATGGTGTAGATATGAAAGGGGTGATAAGGAGAGAGTTGCACTCACACTAATATGCTTTAACCTGAAAGGCATACATGGCACTGTGCTTATAACTGTTTGGTTGATGTTATACTCAGGGCCCCTCTCCACCACAGGGAAATAAGAAGTATATGTATTACCATGTGCCCAAGAGGCACTTTCATACTGGACCTTTATTGGTGGCTTTGACAATGATCGGTGACATATCTGGCTCTGGTCAAGTGATCTAACTGCTAAGCTACTTTGTGTCTCATCTTCTCTTGTAGAAGGGGAAGATCTTTTGTTCTCTATCTTCTACCGGCAAACAATGATTGACTATATAACTCATCTAACAAATCTAATTTGCTGGTACACTTTGTCCTCAATAGTGTGATGAGCATGTTTGGTTTCCCCTTAAGAATGGAAGCTAGTTCTGTTGAATTGAGCTGCTGTAACATTAAAGATAGTGGTTTATGGTGCAAGTTGTCAACAGCGCTGGCAAATGTAATTTTCTTCTATGAGCTTTTTCATTAAGGGAAGAAAGAGAGATTTGAAGGAGTCTGTGGTGAGTCTTCAGGACTGCCAGTTACAAACATATCTTTTTGCCTCAGAAAAAAGTCTCCAAAATATCTCATAAAATGTCTCTTATAATTCAATATTTTGAAAGAACATTTTATTCAGCCCATTCTTCTCAATGGAGTAGCTCTGTATGAATCAATGAATGGTGCTGAGTTCTATGGATTTGGTAATCATGTTCCAATTTCTTCTAGGTCATTTTTAATCGACACTTCAGTTGCTTCTGTTGCTAAAGAACAGATTTATGCACTGTTTGTTGTCTGATCAATGAACATTGCAAGCAATAAGGGTAGAGAGTTACAAAGCTCCCTGTTATTTTTCCTAAGGTGTAAAAGTCAGTCAGCATCAAGTGAGAGCTGGGTAAATTATTTATTTTAATATTGTTGATTTAAGCCCATGTAAAGAGCTGGCCTTGCTGACCTTCAGTAATACTGGCATCATTAACCATTTCCCTCATCTCAAAACTTCCTGCAGGTATGCAGGCTTTTTGTACCACTGTTTAATAATTCTATGTGTGCAAAAAAACAGACCAGCTCATAGATAACAGTGTTGAAGTTAAGATGTTCTTAAGTTTAGTTTGTGATTTCTTACTTCCATAGCAAAAAAATATATGAATATTTTAAGGCAGAATTGAAATTGCATTGTATTTCAAGGAAACTATTTAATATTGGACTTTAAGTTAAAATGTAATACTTTATAAATGAATACTTGCCTAGCTATCTTTGCACTTTCTAGAAAAACAGTTTCAACTTCAGGGGAAATGAGTGAATTCTAATATTACTATATAGGAATGGTGTCTAATTGACCTTATCCCTGAGCCAAAAATTGATTTGCCCACAATATAGGCAAGTGGAAAAAAATGTGTTATTAGGCTTCTTCTCCAACCACAGTCAGAATTTAGGGATTAGTTCCTGAAGAAAAGGACAATCAGAGCTCTGAAACCAATTGAAAATTACAAGGTATTATTATGGAACCAGCTTGTCATGACATCCCCTGTAAGCTACTCAGTGATAGATTTAGTTTCACAAACTCAGGCCATCACATTTCTGCCCACACTCCTTTATGCTGGGATCAGCCTCTCCCATTTTCTATGCATATGGAGTCGTCAAAGTTTCAAACTCAGGTCTGAAAATACAACTTCCAGAATGCCTTCCCTGTATTCACTTCAACTTTCTGGTTCTATGTTCTGATAAATATCCCAATAGAAGACCTCTTTCCCTCACTGAAGCACAGATTTACTCAGGAGAATCCAAGCTTGTGGAGCAGGAGTCTTGAGAATTATGTATTTGTGGATATTTCCTTGCCATGACACAGGCTTAATAATAAATGTTTGTTGAATGAATAAATATTTGTTGAGTGGTTTGATAAGTATAAAACCATGTTTTTATTTAACTACTGTGTTCCTGGAGAGCAGAAGTAGTTATCACATATGGGCTACTTGTGTGTCAGTCATGGTTCAACACATCCTGCCCCTTATTATATCATTTAATATTTATTAAAGTGCTTTAAATCACAGGTTTTCACTTTCATAGATAGACTGAGCCACGTAACTAACTTGTCAATTGTCACACAACTGGTAAGTGCCAAACTATTGTTTATTTCCAAACAGCTTACCTTGATGACCAGTATCAGGGCTACCATGCTATACACTTTTCTTTGAATTGCTAATGGGCAATAAGGAGCCCATACTGAAAACAAATTCCTCTCTCCTCACTTCCTGATTCTTAATGGCTGTGCTTTTCAGCACATACAGAAAATAAAGTAGTAACATGTTTTTGTATTTATTGTAGCTTTAGTAATTTTAGCTTGTAAATTTACTTTGAAAACCCTAGTGTTTAAATATTAATCAAAACCATGGAGCCTTCCAAGCAAGTGCTGTCAGAGAACAATCAACATTAGTTAGATTTTTACTCGCTGACAAGTTAAAATGAGATTATAGTAGCTTTCCTTCTTCCTGGAAATATGTTAGTCTGTAAGATTATCATAAGATTCAAAGCAAAATGTTGGCACTCTACTTTAAAGCACTCAACTTTAAAGTATATCTCCTTGAAAGTCAACAAATAAATGTAAAAGCAATTATCTTCTTTATTAAAGATTTACAAAAATATAGTCTTTTAACTGTACAATTCTATAATTGCTTTCAAATATAATCTACCCCATGTATAAGTAAATGTACTTAGTGGATATGATTCAGTGTGTTGATCTTCTGAAGAATGTGTCATCATTTTATCTGAGATCATCAATATATTACAAAATAAATAATGACACCAAAGCCACTACAGAACATAATTTTTTTATAATTTGTAAAGAAACTTTCAAATAAACAAAAATGCAATAATTCATTTTATTTTCTCCAGAAAAAAATAACAGGATTTATGAACTCATTATTTTGTTGCTCAACTTATTAGAATATTCAGAGTATTTTGCATAAATTCCTTATGAAGGCTTTGGCTTCTTCTCTTTTGTTTATAAAATAGAGATAATGACTCACTTTATGAAATTAGGATGTTTAGAATAATGTTTAAAAACTGCTGCTACTGTAATTATGAACATGAGGCAAGGTGCTTTTTATAAATGTAGAAGAACTTTTAATCAATATATTTTATATTGAGGTTATGTTTTGTGACTATGCGTATGCATTCATCAGTGCAGCCCACCATAACATAAACACAGACTTCATAGCTGAACACTAATAGACATCTACTGACTACAGTTTCCATGGCTGGAAGTCCAAGGTCCAAAAGCCAGTATGGTTGGGCCTGTTGAATGCTCTCTCCATGTCTTGTTTGAAGCCATCTTCTTGTGGTGCTGTCTCTTGACCTTTCTTCCAAGCACTAATATTATGGGTGTCTCTTTTCCTTCTCCTATGGATCATACATTTATGATTTCATTGGATCCCAAGCACAACCTTAAACGTCTTATTTTCACATACAGTTATATTGAGGTTGTGAGTTAAATGGATTAAAATCCATTCCATTGAAAGGTAGAAAATCACTTATAGTGGTTCTAAAAAAGTAATCTACTTTTAAATTGTTGAGCAGATTACCTGACTATTCTCTGATTTCCATTTTAAAGAATCTGCTTGAGTTTTTGCTTGGAGTAACATCCTTTGCTGAATCCTTCTACTTTCCTTCTACTTTGCCCTGAATCAGTTTTGTTTTGTTTTTGTCCCTAGGGATTGTGGGGAACTTAGCTACTACTCAACAGCAGAAAATAAGGATTCTAGAAATAAAGTCAAGGGAGAGTAGCTAGAAACTCGCCTGGGCATGCAGTCAGCCTCAAGCATGTGAAGAATGTTGCTGGAATCGTCTGGTCCTCACTGGAAAAGTTCTAGTAATACACATCAGTCCTCAATTTAGGTAAGTGTGAAATTCCTAAGGTCTTAAAAATAACAGAACAATGTCTCATTCTAACTAATTGAACCTCGTAATTATAAAAATAAGATTTGTATGATGATGGCATTTTAAATTAAGAGTGAAATGTCTGCAACCAGAAAGTTGTAATGACTTCTTCACATCATGTGAAATAGCCCATTTGTCTGTGGAGCCATAACTCCCAAACTTGGATTCCCATCTTATTTATTTTATTTTTTTTTGAACAGAGTGTCTGGCTGGTAATGATACCCATTTGTTATTTCATGTAATGTTAACAGCTCATCACATACAATCAACAGTGAGCTAATTTTCTGAATGTCTGCAAAGCAATACTGAATTTTGGCTCATACTTAGGTTAATGTTCTTTAAAAGTCTCCCCTTTACTTCCCAATGTTCTGCTAATATTCTGAACAATTCCCCAAATCCTTATGTATTTGAATAAAACCTTATGGACCTGTAATTTTATTCTATATAGATGAAGACATCATTTTTAAGCATTCTCATGTTCTTTGTCTGAGGAAGCTTCTCTTGGTCCAATGAGAGCTGGCAGATTGCGTATCTCAGGAAGCTACTGGGGTCACAGGCAGGTGGGTATTGGGGTACGGCATGGGTCTTGGAGATTACAGGGTCTGATGTGGGGTTTTGGTGGGTGGGGGGCACTGCCTGCAGTTTTCCCTGCTGGCCAGCACCTGAGGCAGAGTTGGGTAGGGGTTCCAAGGAACTAGCTGTGTTCCAGGGCCTGGGTCCTAGAGGCAGGACTCTCAGGGTGGGAGAAGAGTCACTCATCTCTTGGTCGAATGAGAGCTGGCTGATTCTGTGTCTCAGGAAGTTACTTGGGTCATAGGCAGATAGGTATTGGGGTAAGGCGTGGAACTTGTAGATTGCAGGATCCAATGGGAGGGTTCTTTGGTGGGGGCTGCCCGCAAGAGTTTCCTTGCTGGCTGGCAACTAGGACAGAGTTGGGTAGGGGTTCCTGGGGAGCTGCTGTGTCCCAGGACCTGGGTCCTAGGGACAGCATATTCTCATGTTCTTAAGGTGAGTTAGATAAAACATTAATTATATAGTGTCTCTGGCCAACTACATTTTTATAAATGTGGAAGAAAGCTATATTAAAAGCAAAGGCCTTTGGTAAACATTAGGAAGGTAAATTTATATAGTAATATACATCAGTAACAGACAAATATTACTGCTTGGAAGTCCTGTTAGTGCCAAAATAATTCTGGAATGTTCTTATTGAGTTTTGGATTTTAGCAGATCTTATCAACCTGTACCTTAATTCTTCAAAATATAAAGTCTCTATTACTTTTCCTTTTTACTCGTCAAAAAAACTAAGGATCTCTGGCAGCAGAGATTCTTGGCTCTGCCTTGGAAAAACAACCAGAGTTGTACATAGAGGAAGAACTCTGTGTGAGGAAACAAAGGCAAATGCCTGTGTAATTCTTGCCATGAGTGGTTTTGTCTCTTGCTGTGGAGTCCTAGATGTTCCCTTTGGCTCACAGTTAAATGACAACAAGCCCAGCATTTACTGGGAGCTTCTATTGGCCATATACTCTCTGGTATCTTGTGCCATTTAGCAGCCTACCTAATAATTTTGTCTTTGTTCCAGACTCTACCTTTCCTAAAAAAAAGCACATTCATCTTTCTAATACTTGGAGTCAGCACTGATGACACACAATAGACAGACATAATGTATATATTTCATGGGAAGGGAGGGATGACCAAGTAATAAGACTTGTCTGGCTTTGGGATGCCATCACTCCTTTACCCCTTGGCAGTTTTTAGATAGTGACTCAGTTGTCTGGCTCTACCTTTCAGACAGATGTGAAGAGCTGGAGACAGACTTGGCATGAGCGCTTACTGACACATAGGCTTGTCTAAATAAGCTAGGTCCCACCAGTATACAGAAAAAATAATTACCAATGACTGAGTCAGGCAAGTCCTACCTTCTCCATTTGAAACTTCGTTATTTGATTCTTCTGAAGATTATCCAGGCATATCCACACAAAGACTACTAAATATTTCTTCTCATATTCCTTGTGTCTTTATTATGTTTATGTATTAGATGGCTGAATTGTGACAAGTGTCAAACTTGTTTATGATTTCTGAACAGTTGTCCATGACATATAGATGAACAACTAGAGATCTGGCTGGGATGAATGTCTTCTTCAAATCAAGCATTTCCTCAAAAAATGCTATTTTTTTTCTAAGAGACTAGACTTAACATCATTGGGCTCATTTCCTGTGAGATTCTTACTTAGCTTTAATTTTTGATTTTTGATATTTCAGTTTTACTCTTCGGGAACATACAAGAATGTTGATGGTCCTCAGTGACAGTAAATATTCATTGTCAACTTGAATAGATTAGAATAAACTAAGAAGCACACCTTTGGGTGTTGCTATGAGGGTGTTTTTGTCAAGGTTAGCTGAGGGTGGAATATGTACTCTAAATGTGAATGATATTGTCCCACAGGTTAGGGTCTTGGAGTGAGTGGAAAGGAGAAAATAACCAGCATTCATCTCTCTCTGCTTCCTGACTGTGGATGCACTGTGATCAGCAATTTCAAGACTCTCCCTCAATGATCTCATTGTTATGATGGAATACATCCTCAAATTATGAGCCAAAATAAGTCTTTCTTTCTTGAATTTGCTTTTTAATTTTTCACACCAATGAGAAAAGTAACTAATATAGCCACCATGTAGTAGGTACAATAAATACATATCTAGTGTTGAAACTGAGAAAGACATATGCTAAGAACAGGAAAAAGGATTGATATCTGAATCCTTGATCCAGTCCTGAGAACGCTTATCTTAGTTTCAAGAGCAAGGAATTTCAATGGCATAACTGTTTACTTAAAGCAATAATTCATTATCTCTGCTTACAATAAAGGATTCCTTATAGGATAGATTAATAAAGACAGCACAACATCAATAGGAATTAAGACTAAAACACAAAAATCCTAAAGTAAATCCATCCAATTTCTGAGATGTAAGGAGGCTGTGTTTCAAATTTACATATAGTAGGGTTTGTGGCAAGAAACACTAATACAGTCATATAAAGTTGCTCTTTGAAATACTTTCACAAGTATAGGTATTTTTCAAAACTGTCTTAGAGAGACACTGGTGATGGTGGAAACATTTGCAGTTTCTGTCAGTGAGAACTGAGAATAGGGAATCCAGTCTGTGCCTAGGAGAGCATATTTCACAGTATGACTGGCTTCGTTTGATGATTTGCCAATATGAAATAAGTGATGCATGATGCCATTCTATTGTGTTTTCTATATAAGAAACAGTCAGCTAGCATCTGTTTCCCGGGATACCAATATTAACACACCGGTAATTAGATTTGTCTAATGAACAGTTGTCACAGAATACAAAATAAGATGTGACACTGTATGAAAATACATTCATTGACATTAATGAGTTACGATGTTTGTTGGCACTTACTTTCCAAGTACTTCCTGCAGTAAGTGCTGTTCATGGCCTACTCTACTATGGCTTCACATCCTGTCCTTGAGAGACAGGACTCTTACTATCCATTCTACTTATAAAAACATCTCACCACTGACCCTAATCTAAGTCATCTCATCAGCTGTTGGTGGGACTCAAGGTATGATTCATCCTGAGGTTAAATTCTTCTCCAGGTTAGAGTCATGAAACAACTAGACTAAATATCAAAAATTAAGTTAGTAGACTATCTAGAATTGAAGCATGGGCATGGTGAATTAACTTTTGTTAACCTTTATTATCTACTGTCAGCTACATTTTGTACGTGTGTACACATTACAAATATTTTATATTATCTGTTGTGTTAGTCAGAGTTCTCCAAAGGAACCGAACTGATAGAAAGACTATATATTCATATGTATGTATTCATATATACACACATATCTACATATACAGGTTGTGGGATATTTTGTTTACACTCTGTGAAGATGGGTCACTGTGATTTGTTTAATAAAATGCTGAACGGCCAATAGCTAGGCAGGAGTGGTTAGGCGGGACTTCTAGGCAAAGAGAGAAACTCAAGGGGATTAATCTAGACACAGATTTTGCCGACAAGAAGGAGGGAGTCAGACATATAGAATGGAGGAGAGGTAAAGAACCAGGTGGTGTAACATAGATGAATAGAAACAGGATAATTTGAGTCACAAGAGCTTGCTGGGAACAAGCTTAAGGGAAAGGCCAAGCTTTCATAATTAATAATAAGTCTTTGTGCCATTATTTGGGGAGCTGATGGTCTCAAAAGAAAGACCTGCTACATATACTTTCATACATATATATATATATATATATATATATATGCACAGAGACACAGAGACACAAACACACACATATACACACATATATGTATATATACACATACGTATGTATATATATGTACGTATATGTACACACACACAGACACACACACACACACACACACACACACACACACACATATATATATATATATATATATATACTGAGAGCAAGAGAAAGAAATGGGATTTATTAGAGTGGCTTATAGGCTGTGGTCCAGCTAGTCCAACAATGTCAGTCTCCTGATAGGAAGGACAAGAATCTGATTGTTGTAGTTGTTCAATCCACAAGACTGGATGTTTTTGCAGTGCCAATCTGGTGCTAGAGTTCTAGGGGATTCCTAGACAACTGCTGGTCTTCACTGGGTCTTGGAATCCCAGGTAGGTTCTAATAGCATTGAAGTAGTGCCCCAGCAACAGGATAGATTCATATTTTGAGTGGAAGTGAGAGAAAGGAGGCAAATAGCTAAAAAGTCTTTTTTCCATGTTCTTTTATATGGGCTGCTACCAGAAGGTACTGCCCTAATTTAGGGTGAGTCTTCTGATCTAAAAATATCTGATTTAGAGTGAGTCTCCTATCTCAAATGATCCAATCAAGAATATACCTTGCAGGCATACCTATCTACTTGGATTTTAGTTGATTCCAGATGTTGTCAAGTTGACAACCAAGATCAGCTGTCATATCTGTATACTGATTCTCCACTGAGGTCTAATGTTTTTACATTATGCTACAACAACTTGGAGAGTTGAGGTTTCTTATCCTTGATGGAAGATGAAAGAATGTCTCATTTTCTTATAGCTGATAGAACAAAAGACCTTAAATTGGGTTGTCCTAATTAGATTTCATTGCCAATTTGATACGATATAGATTCAAGTGAGAGGAAAGCCTTGATTGAGATACTACATAAATCAGCTTGATATATACTCATGTCTATGGAAGAGTGTCTTGAATATCAGTTGATGCGCAGAAACACAACCTAAGAACAGGTACCCTCTCTAGGCAGGTGGTCTTGGACTATATAAGAAATCCAAATAAGCAACAGAATGAAAGTAGAATATGAAGGATGTTTTATAAATAATAATTATGCATATTAGTAAGTACTTACACATTTATAAATGCATAAATAATATAATGTGTTACTTGATGTTCTGAAATTTGGGGAACTCAAGACAAAGTACTAGTAGATCTAGTGAATGATGAGGGCCTTCTGATTGTTTGACATTGTTTTGTAGTATCTTCATAGGGTAGAGAGAAAAGCACAATGGACAGTATACCTACTATAGAGCATTTGGAATGACAAAAGTGTCTAGCACCATCCTTGTATCTCACTGCAAATTCATTGATCCCATCCATGTGGATTCTGTCCTCATGACTCTCTCCCCTGGTAACGTTCTCACTCTTAAAGGTATCACACTGAATATGGCTTAAATAAACTTGTTTGAGGAGGGTGGTATATTCAGACCACAGTATTTCAACCTGAGCCCTTTAAAATCATGTTTTTTTCCACTTCTGAAGCATATCCATGCCTTTCTAATAACTCCGAAGATTTTAACTTGTTCTAGCAACAACTTTTAGAGTGATGCTCAAAGTCTCATCTAAATATCACCTAAATCAAACGAGAGGCAGACTTAAAGTGTAATTCATTCAATTGTCCTCAAGCTGGTTGCTTTTCAAATTAAACAAGTTAATTTGTTTCTAAAATAAAATGGTGAGGCAGGTGTAGATTGACATTCAGGTTCCCAAGTGGAAATACAGGCAAGAAGTAATAAATAATAGATACCAAGGAAATTCAAGAATTCAACAGAGCAAAAAATTTAAAGACTGAGTCTTGAAATAACCCTTTTTCTTCCTTTTTTTGTGAGAATAACCCCTTTTCAACTCATGTTCTGCAATCTACACACATGTAGACAGGTACAGTATCCATAACATTATGAAGAATCCTACTACCTCAAATTTGCTGAGTATTCACATAGCCGTTTTCATAGTTGGCATCTCAGGATGGGGGCCACAGAGTTGTTGCAGAATTTATTGAGATTGTTCTCTTCTTGGCCCCTGAGGCCCTTTAGGTCATCCTCTGAGATATAGAGGAAAGTAGTGATGACTCCATAGCCCTTGCACTCTGTACAGAATCAGAATTAGCATCTCATAAAACCACCAAAGTTTAAGTCCTCTGACTTTTAGAGAGATGAATTAAGAATATTGGGTCTGCTCTCTCTCACCAATTGGACTCCTGGAGCTCCACCTGGGGCTTGGCCATGGATCTCTGTATCTGCTTCCATCAGACACTGGATAAGAGTTCTATCATGACAGCCAAGGTGTTTGAACATCTGATCACCAGAGCAGGTCAGCTCAGGCACTCTCTTGACCACTGCCAGTAGTCTGCAGTGGAGGTATCTTTGTGGATTTCTGGGGACCTCTCTCACATTCTGCTTCTTCCTATTCCGATAGATATTGAGACCATGATTGGAAAAAGCACAGGGACAAATAGCCAAACTAGTGGAAACACATGAAAAATGAGCCAATGGCTGAGAAGCCCCCGTGGAACTGGACCAGGCCCTCTGGATAAGTGAGACAGTTGATTAGCTTGAACTGTATGGAAGGCCCCCAGGCAGTGGAGCTGGGACCTGTCCTTGGTGCATGGGCTGGGTTTTTGGAGCCTGGTGCCTATGCTGGGGCACTTTGTTCTGCCTGCAGTAGGGAGGAGGGGACTGAACCTGCCTTGGCTGAGTCTACCAAGCTGGGCTGACTCCCCAGGGGAGACCTTGCCTTGGAGGAGGAGGTGGGAATGGGGGGTGGATGGGGGGGAGGACTGGGGGTGGGAGGAGGGAGGATGGGGGAATCCATGGCTGATATGTGAAATTAAGTTAATTATGAAATAAAAATATCAAAAAAGAGAATATTGGGTCTGGGTGAGCTCCAGGTCAGAGCAGTAAATGAATTCTGATTCTGAGTATGGGTGTCACAGACTTGAGACACAATACATATTATCCCGAGTGGTCACTTTCAACTCTTCCTTTGAAAGCACTGGGGCCTTTTGGTTTTTGATGAGAGTAGGTCTTGAGAATCTCTGAAATATTTTATAGTTGTCTTTCCCTTGTTTTGATGAACAGTGTCAAGCTTCCTCATGATTAACTGGTCCTTTAACAAATATTGCCCTAGCCACATTCTTACCATTTTCCTCTGAACACAATTAAAAATAAAGTTCTCAGGGAGAGAATTTTAGGATGATTGTTGGCCTCTTAGAAGGTCTGCTATTCTTCTGAACCCCAGGCACAGCTGCTATCCACTGCCCAGTGTCAATGACATTTCAACATACTTAGGTATTCGCTTCAGCAACACCCCACTTCTTAATAACAATTTTTATTTTGTTATATTTGTGCTACTGTAACAAAGAACTCAGAGACTAAGTTTTAAGTAATATTCATTTTCCCATAACTCTGTAGTCAGAGACAACCAAAATCAAGTCACTCACATATTGTTGGGTGAGGGTCTGATCCCACTACATAGAATCTTATATAGGCTCAGTTGTCTAAATATGGCAGGCCTAGACAAATGTGTATTCTCACAGTAGAAAAACAAAATGGACAAGCTGCTGCCTCCTAAATCTTTTATAAGTTTATTAGTCTTCTAGGGCAGAGCTCTTGAGATTGAATCACCATCTAAATGCTCATTAATTAATACAAGCATATTGGAAATATAAGTCTTAATATGATTTTGGGGAAAACAATTGCAGATATCAAGGCTGCCATTTTCTTACCCTTGAAAGGAAATGAAGAATGCCTTGATTATGGTGGAAATGGGAGTCAGATAGGATGCACATGTCTAGGGGCTTTTATAAAAAGAAAAAAACTCCTCCCAATGTACAATAAAGACATATGCAAATATGTGCTTAAAGGAAAAGGATGTAATAAAATATGCAACATAATCCTCCTCCTGGTGTATCTACCACATATGTTGGGTTATGGGAAAAGTTAGAATAAACAGAATCTTCAAGATCAGATAAATGCAGGTTTAAATAACGTGTAGGCATTTTATAGCCAGGTCTTAGTTTCCTTATGTACAAAAGTATGATAAGAATCCTTTATAGTGTCACTGAGTAGGGTTATGCATGTTTGTGGTCGTCTGTGTATATATTTATCAGCAGAATGCTGGACAGAGATATGAAAAGATGATAGCTGTAAATAAACTTGTTACAATAGCACGATTGCTTTCTTTTATCAGCATGGCTAGCGTGCTGCTGGCCCCATACTTCAATTTGACTTTCAGATCTCACCTGCTTGGTCTGGCCTTTGTTCACCTCTCTTGGGAGTTCAGTGATTTTTCTTTTCTTCATTTTCAGCTGGGAGGATTTATTAACAGTCCTTTCATGGTTTGAGCAGCAACAAAATCTGAATCAAAGTGTTCTTAAGGTCAACCAATTCAAGTGTCTGGCTTGCCCTTATTTCCTCTTAAATATTACCGCCTTTGACAGTGGCTATGAGAACAAGGTACATTGCTTGTATGCCTGTGGCTCATAGTCCCAGTAATCAAATGCTGTTGCTTTGGCTGTTTGCTGCAGTAACTGGTAGATAAATATAGCTTGAGGAGGTGCTTCCATAGAAAGGAGTAAAACAAATGATTGTACAATGGAACTACTGACTGAAAATCCATGAGAATAATCAGTTTGGATAATATCCTTCATGGTTCATAATGACTCCTGTCTCATTAGATAAGTCTTAATAATTAAATAGGACAGCAGAGACATAGTACTTAGCATAACACACAGTGTGTATTAAATGCTACCAATTTACAAATTTTAATTTTCTCTGTTACAGAACCATTAGCTTTGCAAACAATAATGATCTATGACTGACAAATTAATACATTTTTGCCTTCTGTGCCAGTTATTAAGCTATTGTATCTCTCAGCTTCAAACCACTCCTTTATTATTTTTCTTTATGATTTTTTTTTGGGAAAACTATACTTCTTCTTGGCTAGCCGTCTTCTTTTCAGCTCTGACAATAGGGGTCACTATAGGGGACTTGGAAAACAGGAGGATGAAGAAGGAAAATATTCTACATGCTTTTATCAGTGTCGCCCTGGAAACAGTCCTTGATGGGTATCAGTCATGGATTCTAAGACCTGGAATTGACAGTATTTTATAGTTTTAATGCACCCTATAAAAATGTCCTAAAACCTCCTTAGCATTTTTAAACCAGTTAATGCAAGTTCAACTCAATAAAGCCCATACTAAGTCCCTCCAGTACCAGCACCCAAGTGAGAGCATACTACCCCAAATCCCGAGACCAAATTCTGCAAGACATTCTCCAAACTTAAACTTCTCCATAATCTCCATATGTTTGTTTCCTGAACTCCAAGGGTGACTGTAGTTTCCAGAAGTAATTGCTTAGGCACAACCACTAGTGATAGATCACCCACCTTTTCTCTTTTTCTGAGATATCCTGTTGACCATTGTTCCTCTGTTAATTGAGCCAATGGACTTTACCTTGACAGTATTCAGTGTAGCTGAAGTTTTCTGTGGTCCTGCCCAGCCTCACAGACCCCACAGCCACTTATAAAATAATCACTCAGAAACTTATATTAATTAAAACTGTTTGGCCATTAGCTCCGGCCTACCACTGACTAGCTCTTACATCTAACCTCAGCCCATTTCTGTTAATCGATATGTCACCACTTGTTCCATGGCTTTACCTGTGTGCCATTACATGCTGTTCCCTGGACT
Source organism: Peromyscus melanophrys (assembly GCA_902168415.1). Taxonomy (NCBI): domain Eukaryota; kingdom Metazoa; phylum Chordata; class Mammalia; order Rodentia; family Cricetidae; genus Peromyscus; species Peromyscus melanophrys. The sequence goes on along the minus strand of CABHPR010151804.1, from coordinate 14,276 downwards.
CGTGACTAGTGTCTCTTCCTCAGCCTTCCTTTTGCCCAAATTCTCCTTGTCTGCTTATCCCACCTACACTTCCTACCTGGTTACTGGCCAATCAACGTTTCATTTATCAACCAATCAGAGCAACACATTCACAGCATACAGAGCAACATCACCCATCAATCCAGGCTAATTAATGAGCCCATGTCCTACACATGAAGCCATGCTGGGAAACACTATATAAGCCGGTAAGTTCTTTGATCATTTATGAGTTAATTCTAAGTTATGCTGTGTCATATTAATAATTCCAGTGTCCCTAAAAGATAGCTGTCAAATAATCATGTGTGCAAGTACCATCTTAAGACATGTGCTATCATTCATATGTATGTGAATAAATACTATGTGTGGTGTGAATTATAATTGGACTGAATAATAAAAACCTGGTGTCAGATATTGGGGTAAATGCTGAAAATCAGAGAAGTAAAGGAGCAGCCACCAGAGAGACTTCTTACCTCTGCGGAATCTGAGCTCCTGTCTCTGCCCGCCTTGTGTTCTTCTCTCCACCCAGCCATATTACTTCCTGTTTCCCCCTCCCTAGTGCTGAGATTAAAGGTGTGTGCCACCACTGCCTGGTCTCTATGGTTAACTAGTGGCTAGTTCCGCACTCTGATCTCTAGGCAAACTTTATTTGTTAGAGCACAAACAAAATATCACCACATTCCCCCCATTTTGTGTAAAATTAAAAAAGAATGCTATAATTAATATAAGAAAAACTATATATAATAAGTACAATAACTATATACAGTATATTCAGGCAATAGATACATCAACAATGTCTAGTCCATTAACAATTGACCAATTCAGAAAAAATTTGTAATTGGATGTTTCTCTCCTGCTTGCCAGTTCCAGAATAATCATTCAGAGACTTAATATTAATCACAAACTATTTAGCCTATTTCCAAGGCTTATTACTAACTAGCTCTTAAAACTTAAATTAATCCATTTCTATTAATCTGTATTTTGCCACATGGCCATGGTGTTACCGGTCTGTTGACATCTTGTTCCTTGTGCAGCTAAATGGCATCTGTCCCTGACTCCACCTTTCTTCTCCCTATATCTCTGCTTGGATTCCTGCCTGACCCTTATCCTGCCTTTCCATAGACCAAAGCAGCTTTATTTATTAACCAATGGGAGCAAACATATTCATAGTGTACAGAAAGACATCCCACATCAACTATGATTATATATATATAACATGTGGAACCTGCCATACAAAAACCATTTCCTTAAACTTAGAATGCCTAAGCATGTTCTTGCATTGGTCTAAGGATTACATTATATAATTTAAATTTTATTTAGAAAACAAATGTAAATGTATATCTATATACATATATATATTTTTCTTTTTCCTAGAAAGGATTTCACTGACCATTTAGCACGAAATATCAAATTTTTAGAGACTTAAGATCCTTTCCTTAATTTCTTTCTTTTGTTTGCACATTCTCCAGGGATTATCTTTCCCCTAATACTGCTACACTTCACTCACTTGTAATCTATACTCACATATTTATTCTTTTTTAAGTACATTCTTGTTGTAAGGTTCTTAATTGTTACAGACTAAAGACTTAGTACTGCTGTGGCAACTGTAATCAAGAAGATGGTTTCAACTCAGCAAGTAAAAGCAAACTAAATACTGTAGAGCAGGAAGGGAAGAGAACCATAGTTTCCCCATACTGAAAATAACTAGTCATAAGAAAACCAAATGGTCTTTTCTTTTTTCTTTATAGGACTAACACATACACTGACGTTTTAAGAGTTTAAGACTGCACCCAGGCATGGTAGCACGTGACTTTAATTCAAGCATTTTGGAAAAAAAGAGGCAGCTGGATCTCTGAGTTAAAAACCAACCTGGTATACACAGTGAGCTTCAGTAAGCCAGGACTACCCAGTGAGACCTTGTTCTAAAACAAATACAAAAACAAACAACAAAAAAACTTTCTGTATCTACTACACTTTCTATTATCATCTATGTATCTATGTATCTATGTATCTATCTATGTATCTATCTATCTATCTATCTATCTATCTATCTATCTATCTATCTATCTATCTTCCTGTCTGTCTAGTTTATTAGTATTTATTTATACTTAAATAGTTTCTAGAAATAATCATAAATCATAAAATATACCAAGTCTAAGCAGCTGAGGGTAAGAGTGTTGTCGTAGTGATAGCAACTGTAACCAACCTTATGATTTCAATGTGGCAAATTAAATACTGTATATTAGGAAGAAAAGAGAACCAAAGTTAAGAATGTTTGCTGTTCTTCCAGAGAACCTGATTTTGGTTCTGAGATGCCACACCAGGTCTCTCACAACAGCCTGTAACTCTAGCTCCAGAGGGTCTGATATCTGCCTCTAGCCTTCTTCGTGACCCATGTGCACATGCTCATATGTACAGAGACACACACATATACACATAAATTAAAAAATAAACCCTTTAAAAAGGAAGTAAGTTGATGCTTTTAGTTCTATTAAAGTAAATTGAGTATAGTCTGGAGATTTCCACATAACTTGATATATTTGAGATATGAATCTAATGTGATAAATATTTGAAAAAATTGAAATCCAAATCTAGTTGAAACTATCCAGGTTTGGTAAGGAATCCAAAACAGGAATATCAATTACTTTGGATTACAAAGCATTGTTACATTCTGGCAGAGACTATCCAATACACAGTTTAAATGGGAAACAGAAAGTCTTTCTTATATGATATGTTAGTTAAAATGTATAGTAGAATCTAATAAAATAAATTAAAACTACTTGGCTATATATACAAAGCTACATTGTATATTACCATTAGGCAGGATTAGGAATGAAAATGACTAGCCCACCACATCTTATTGGGATGTTTGTGTTCACAAATTAAATTAATTCTGTAGTCCCTTAAAACAATCTTGTTTAAAATACACGTGATTATACTGATGTTTGCTAGTGTTGATAAAACATCCACTGAGGTTCATGCAATTCCCTTCCTTTTATTTATGGATTTTTGTCACGAAAGTAAAACTATAGTAAAAACTGCAAAATATTTGGTTTAAAGTATCTAGGTTTAAGACATATTTCTTCCTAAAGAAAGTACGTAATTGAATTAATATGCATCTTTAATAAAATGATTATGTGGAATATAATCTCCAAGAGGACAGAGAGATTTGTCTTTATAATATTCGAGAACAATTCTGCAGAAATGGCAAGTGTTCTGTGATTAGTGGAAGAACTAACAAACAGGCATTTCAGAACCTCGTTTTCAGGTGTAAACATCAGTGAAAATATTGTTCCCACTAGATCTGTGCTATGATAGCCTCGAGCAGAGCTGCATTTGGAAGTTATGGGCACTTGACAAATCATTCTCATTTATCAGTACAAAATAAATTCATTTTGAATTTTGTGTCCTGTTTGAACAAATAGAGATTGTGATACAAGGAGAATGTTTTGAACAAAACAGCACTTTTCCAAGTAAGTCATATTTTAAAATACAACAGGATGCTTGCACGCATGATAATAAATAAATAAATAAATAAATAAATAAATAAATAAATAAATAAATAAATAAATTTATATTTTTTGAGGGTGATGATACTGATTAGATCTTTCTCTTTTAACAGATACAATCTTAAAATTAACTGAACACACATGCACTTGTTCATGCCTGGCTGTCTTGGGATTTACATGTGCATATGCTCTTACAAGCATTTGTGATTACACTTTGCTTTTTGTTTGCTTTTAGTCTCCTACCCAAATGTCAGGCACTAGTTTGTGAGTCTGTTGGGACTACAGAAGGACGCTAATATATAATATCTGACTTTACCCTGTCTTAATTCAGTGTTTTCTAAGACCTCCTACCTTTGATAGTTTACAGGAGGAAAAGAAAAGAAGAGAGCAATACTAAAAGAGATTTGTGCATTAGGTAAAAGTCCTTTCTGTAAGTCCTGAGGTTATGAAACCAATTACAAGATGAGTTCACTTAGTCTTCTGTTTTTATAGCTTGACCTTAACTGTGTCTTCCATCTTCCTAAGTCTCAACATGAAACACTCTGTATTTTGGGAACACCAAACAACTCCCGAGTCTAGGAATCCTCCTTTGTACATTTTACAACACAAAAACTTATATATTTTCTAACTCTGTGAGTGGGGGTAAATTCTTCATTTGATCTTTCTCTATAAAATTCTATCTAGAAGTCCAATATACTACTTTTCATCAAGTAGGCAAGCAGTTATGACAATATCCTCCTCAGAGTCTCACCAAAACTACAGAAGACAGAATTAACTCTTTTCTCTCCATAGGTCTTATTTTAGAAACTTAAGCAGGAACAAGAGAGCTGTGATAATGCACATCTTGGGTATATGCAGCCAGAGGAATTTAGGTGGAACCCAGCCTCAGACAGACATAACCTTATGGGTTATTGTGAACTCAAGATATTAGGTGTAGCAAGATTTGGAGATTATAAAAATTTGTTTTGGCCGGGCGGTGGTGGCGCACTCCTTTAATCCCAGCACTTGGGAGGCAGAGCCAGGCGGATCTCTGTGAGTTCGAGGCCAGCCTGGGCTACCAAGTGAGTTCCAGGAAAGGTGCAAAGCTACACAGAGAAACCCTGTCTCGAAAAAACAACAAAAAAAAAATTTGCTTTGGTTTTAAGTGGTTTTCAACACTCAAATTATAAACTGTCTTATTAGTCCTAAAGCAAAGTAACCATTATGACATTAAAAGACATCAAGATTATTTTTTGTATCATCTTGCCCCCAGAAGTTCTTTTTATTTATTTGTTTATTTTTTGAGACAGGGTTTCTCTGTGTAGCTTTGGAGTTTGTCCTAGAACTCACTGTAGCCTTAAACTCACAGAAATTCGCCCGCCTCTGCCTCCCAAGTGCTGGGATTAAAGGCATGTTCCACCACCACCTGGCTATATGAGTCTTTCGAGTCTATCTTGGGACAAGGGGGATGGTTCAGTCAGTAAAGTGTTTGCCATGCAAGCCTGAATACCTAAATTCAACCTCCAGTGCATGTATAATTAGATGGCATTTTTGAAGTGCCTGTATTCCTAGAATTGAAGAGCCAGAAATTGGGCTATTTCTGGAGTTTGTTGGCAAATCCAGATTCAGTAATAAAATGAGTACCAAAATCAAGGTAGGAGAAGTGATTTAGAAAGATTTCTGATGTCTACTTCTGGCTTCCAATTTACACATATATATGCACCTATACCTGTATACACATGTGTATGTACACATGAACACACACACACACACACACACACACATACACACACACACACACACACACACAAAAATCTAACTTATGTGAGTAAAGGTATTCAAGACCTGGAAGCATTAGAAAACAGACATAGTTCTAAGAAAATGAATGAAAACACTAATTGATGGTAGAAGAAAATATACAATGCATTTTGTTGAAGCCTTATGGAGATGATTGTTTCAAAGTGTTCTCCATAGTTTGATAGCCTAAGTGTTGGTAAGTAGGTCTATTAGTTCATTATTATCTTTCTCAGGAATCTGTTGTGTAACGTCCCTGTTTCTGTAGAGTTAAAACAGTCCCTCCTAGATGAAAATGGGAAGTTTACAAGATCCATGAATCTGAGGAAACTTACAAGATACATGAAACTTCTAAGAATCATGAGGGCACACCTCACAGCTTATAAGCATTAAACAATTGCTGGGTAGGAGGGAAACTTCTATAGAGCATCTTTGTTCAAGATGGACAGGAACCTCTAAGGATGAAGCTTTCATGTGATGTCACCTATAAAGAGGTAGGCTTTTTGGTGTTTTGGCCACCTTTGAGTTATCCATGCTTTTGCAAGCAATTGTTCACTCACGGCCCAATAAGAAAGCACAATAAATACCTTGATCTTCAATATACACTAGGGTTAATTTTTTTTTTTACTTGCTGCTGATGTCATGTATATTTTTTCATGTCACACCAGGGAAAGTCATGTGAAAATCGTGAAAGCTCAACATAGAAATTAACCTAAAAATTCAATTTTTTCTACATCTTTTGTTCTTATTTGTTTCTTCCTTTACTTTGAAATTGAGACAAGGTCTTACAGCAAAGTCCAGGGTGGCCTAGAAATTATCATCCTTCTGATTCAGACTTCTGAGTTTCTGGATTACAGACATATGCCACTATACCTGACTCATATCATTCCCTTTTATAATTCGTTAAGCTATAAATTCCTGAGAGCATATGGGACTCAGAGACAAGTGGTAATCAAAACTCCAGATTATTGCAAAACTCTTGAGAATATGATACTCTAATAACTACATTTGAGAGCCCAGTTTTTTTTTTCTTTTTCTCAAGGGTTTGATAATGATGCCTCCATTGCTACTATCCACTATGCTGAAACTCACTTCATATTTCCAATCTCCAATAGAGAATACATGAGAATTATGCATTAGCATCATTATGTCTGACAGGGTTCTGATAATAGGGTCATCAATATTCACATTGGGGACCTAGTCTTGACTGTCCACTCTCACTAAAGTTGTGGCATCAGGCATGGAAACACAGTTATTTCATTGTGACCCTCAAGAGGCCCTGTAACCGGCAGATGAAGCCAATGAATGAGGCTGGCAAAAGTCTCGTGCCATAGCTAAACTTATTCAGAGCATCAGACAAGTTAGACTCTCTAAGGATTAAGAAGAATAACATGAATAAAGTGTATAATCGCAAGGACAAGGTACACATGGAAAAATGTATTTTTTCCATAGAGGAATATAAAACAATAACAACAGCCAATTATGACAAAAGTCTGAAATAAACCCATTTGTATCTCCCATACCCGGCGGGGGGGGGGGGGTTGAAAACCCATTTCAAGAACAATTCTGTGTTTTGAAGGATCTGAAGTGACAAGATTCTTGTATTGCTTTCCTGGAGTTTTCTCACAAGCTCTCAAAATTTTGCTCACATGACTCCATTCTTGGACCACGTTCTGACACTTCATCACTCCCTTGATACTCTACCTTGATCCCTCCGGTGGTTTAAGATGTATTTTAACTTTCTCCTTCTTTCGTTTCCATAATTTTTAATAGTCACTACAAATTCATGGTTTTTGTTCATACTTTTGCAGCAACATTATGGGCAGTTGCAGGGTCAAATTCTGTATGAAATTTAAGGATAATTTCATGTGTGTGTGTGTGTGTGTGTGTGTGTGTGTGTGTGAATGTGTGTGTATGAATATATATATATATATATATATATATATATATATATATAAAGGCTAGTGCACAGCTTCAGATATCATATTAAAAAATCCTACTTGTTGCTTCAATCAGGGCCTCTCATTGGCCTGGATATCACCCTTTGACTACACTGATTGGACAATGAGCCCCAGGCCTCCTTCTCTCTCTACCTTGCCAGTCCTGGAATTACAAGCACATTGTGGGAAGACATCTGCAGCATTCCTTAAATAAACATTTTTATTAATTCTTTGAGAGTTTTATACATACACACAACATTTTTATATGAGTTCTGAGTATTGAACCCTGGTCCTTATGCTTGTTCAGCAAGTACTTTCCTGAGTGAGCTGTTTCTCCTCCACCAGGATAATTTAAAGTAAGAACATTTGGTATTCTAGTTACCTGAAATAAATAAAAGGATATGAAACCCACTAGGGCCACTTATTATACCTAATGTTGTGAGGCTGTGGGGAAGAAAAATACATTCAGCATTCTCAAGTGAAGAAAGCAGACACATGGAAACAAAGTGAGAAGTATTGTGTAGGGTAGGCGATGGAAGTACAGCTAAGGCCCTTGAGTGGGCAGAGTTAATACAGGCAATTTTTAGCATTCTTTAGTACCCCTTCTATATCCCCCTCTCACCTCACTCCCTTACTTCTTTCTTCCTTCCCTTTTCTCTGTTGTTTTTCCTCAAACATTTATGGAGAACAGTATCACATCTATCAGAGTTGAGGATACACTATCAGCCACAACACAATAAACGTTACTTCTTTGATAGATTCTACAGACTGGTGTGTGAGTGCATTTGCTGCACATGTACAGAAACATGCCACAAATAAAATGTTATAATCCACTCATTGTAATTAGACTGATAGAGTCTATGGAGGACTAAAGAGAAGGAATGGGACCAGGAAGCTAGGAGATAGAGTTCTGAAGACAGTGGTCCACAGTCATAGCCTCATTAGGATTTTCCAGTCATGATTTTTCTACTTCTTCCATGTATTCGATTCTCTCTGCTCAGCAACAGCTGTGTGCATGTGTTGTCTGTTCTGGTCATGTGTCTACTTGGCCTGAATTCACATGATCTTTTAACTCAAGTGCCTATTACTAAATGCAGTTTAACTGTAGTGTATCTTATTGATGACCCCTGAGAGGCTTTGAGTGCTTCCAACAGACTTTAAACAAAGCCTTTCCTCCCACAGTATCTAGTCACAGAAAGGAGTTCAGTGAACAGACCCCTTGTGATTGCATACTTTTAGTCAATCATGTAGATTTATCTCCAATTCTGTAAGACCATGGCGTAGTATATCCTACTGTGGACACATACTCTATTTTGCTCCATGGAAAATTTACTGTTCTGGAGAAAAAAAATTAAAGAAAACTGCCAAGTTCCTTTTTTCATTTATAAGGGAAGATTTTGAAATATTAGCATATGACATTTACTTGAATTTTTCTGCTCATCCGTCACAAATACTGAAAGACAAAGACTAAAACTCATTTATAAAATATTATTTTTATGATTACAATATAATTATATCAATGCCTATTTGGAACTAGAAGGTGCCTTACAAGCTTCCAAAGGAAGGAAGGGACCAACAGCCCTACCCAGTTATGAACCAAAAACTCATTTTTAAAAATTTAAAAGCATGCACTTAAAACTTATTGTAGTAACACGAGTTAATAGTTAATAGCATTCTGTTTTCGTGTGAGGGGTTGAAGCTTTGATAATAAAATCCTAGCATGATGAAGTAGGCTTAATAAAAATAGATTGGAAGTACATGTTCTGTGCTTTTTCTACCACAGAAGACAATGTATCTAGATTGGGGACTAGAGCCTTCGAAGAGAAGAGTTCTGAGACACTTTTGGGGATACCTGAGGACCCTGATCTCTGCTACAGGCTCCCTGATACTGGATGGTTGGTCATGAGGTAGAACCCTCAAGTGCTCTCTGGACCACTGCAATCCCTTTCTCTGAATGGAATTGGGGAGGGGGAACCTTTAGAGTCTAACTTTTTATCTTCTGCCATGCCAGAGCAGGGCAGCGGCTGTTCCTGAGAAAGTATGACTTTCCTAATTCAGGAAGATTGGACAATTTCTTTATGGTTTCAAGTTGTCCTTTATCAGAAAGTGGGACAGATAAAGATATAGAAGTTTCTTATAGTTTCTCATATGTTGAGGATTATGAAAGTGGCTGGGAAATGGCCAAAGGAACTGAAACTATACCGTAATAATGATGCCGGTGATTAAGAATAACCTCTTAAATGACTGCCAGCAATACTAAGGGAAATTGCATGCCTTGCTATGGCAAGAGAAGAGGAATCCAACTGGGGTGGTCCATCACTAAGTGGGATGATGGATTAGTTAGTCAACACTAAGATCGGTGCTGGAAAACTATGAGAAACCCACAGAATTTACATCGATGTATTTTGAGTGTTTTCCTCCAAAGCTCATGTGCTCGAAAAAAATTTCATCATGATCAAAAGTGGGGTTCAACACTCATAGCAAGTATGCAGAGGACCTAGCAAAGACCCATGCAGGCTCTGTGAATGCTGCTTCAGGCTCTGTGAGCCCCTATGATCCCTGATTAATTGATTCTGTGGGCTGTCCTACTAAGTTGCCTCATCTAGCCTTGATATGAGGGTTTGTGCCTAGTCTTATTGTGTCTTGTTATGCCATGCTTGGATGGTATCACTGGGAGGCCTACTCTTTTGTAAAGGGAAATGGAGGAGCAGTGGATCTGGGGGAAAGTAGAGGTGAGAGGGGGAACTGGGCAGAGTGGTTGGAGGGGATGTTGCCATCAGGGTGTACTGTGTGAGAGAAGACTCAAGAAGTGAGATTCAAAGGTGGGAAATCCAGACTTAACTGAATTCACCCAGAACTTATTTAAGACTAAGGTTTTTGATAATAATAATGATGATTAAAAAAAAGATTCTAGACGGAGAATAATAAAATGGAAAGTAAATTAATGTTACATCCTTGGCATATTTGAGCATGTGACAAAGTCCCTCACCAACACACACACATCTAATTCTACATTAGCTTCATTTTTAAAATAAAGTGTTTGCTCTGGTCTTATCAAGTATGAAGCCTGACATTTCTTTGGCAAATAGTGCATGCTTGACAATCTTCTGCAGTGGTTCTCAACATATATGTGTATGCAGTGGTTCTCAACATATATGTATGTCATGATTCCTTTGGGGGTTGAATGACTCTTTCACAGGGGTTGCCTAAGACCATCAGAAAACATATGTACCATTCATAATAGTAGCAAAATTACAATTATAAAGTAGCAATGAAGATAATTTTATGGTTAGGATGTCATTGTAACATGAGGAGCTGTATTAAAGGGTCACAACGTTAGGAATATTGAGAACCACTGCTTTTGAGTTTCATGCATTTCCAAATGTGTTTTTCCCTCTGTCTCATCTCTTCAGCACCACCAGTCACATAGCAGATTTGTAATGGACCTGGTCTCTGCCAAGGCAAAAAAAAAAAAGTAAAAAGTAAAAAGAAGTGACATCATTTTTAAAAAGGGGTTCAGAATAATCTCAGTGAGTTAGAAAATAAAATAAAGGAAATGCCTGGCAGACCTAAAAGAAGGAAAAGGCAGGGATGAGGTACTCTCTATCTGTGTTTCTCCATGGTTTGTAAAATGCTCATTAGAAATTTGAAATCACCTAGCTTCCCATTCCTCTAGTGCCTTGCAAGGCATGTAGAGTCTTGTCCACAATCATCACTAAAAATGATAAGTCAGTCTGTGTCTCTGTCTTTGTCTTTGTCTCTCTGTATCTGTCTTTCTCTCTTTGTCTCTCTTTGTCTCTGTCTGTCTGTCTCTGTCTCTGTCTCTGTGTGTGTGTGTGTGTGTGTGTGTGTGTCTGTCTGTCTGTCTGTCTGTCTGTCTGTCTTTCACTGCTTTTGTGAATTTGGTGTTATGGGGTAAGCATAGTCCATTTCAGATTTTAGCATATGGTTTTGACATGCATAAAGCCTTTCTGATGTTCATGTGCAAGAACTCACTATCCCATGCCTGGCCAGGCAGGTGTAGTCTAGCTGTTTGCATATTAAAACCAAAACCAGAATATAGAGAGATGACTAAGGAAGGAAGCGAGAGTATGTTGTTTAATAATTGAAGATCCCATCAGACTAAATTATGGACCTGTGAATCATAGGTGATGTGGAAATAAACACAGAAGGCTGAGGTTGAGATATGAAAACAGCTGCTTACAATAACTTAAGAGATGTAATCAGAATTATTTTTCATAAAGGACAGTCCAATGAACAATCAGGCTGAAAGGAGATGTGGCTTTCTGACAGTTACTTTGGGGCCATGTGCAGAAGATGGACATTTAAACTAGCAATGGGAGAAACAACTAAGGATAAGAGGAATGCGGTGGTTGGTGTAAAGATCTCTTCCATATTATCTCTTGCAGCCATGAAAAAAAAAAAGATTCTTATTTCCTGATAGCTTTATCCTGAAGTAAACTCACACACTAAAATTCTCCTTGTGTGTGTTTTGATGGCTTTACTTCAGGCAGGTCATCCCAGACCTGTGAGGTGTCCAGGGTGAGGATGACATTTCCAATAACTGGTCTAGCTTTCATCCTTTGAAAAGAAAATATAATTTAGTACTGAGTTTGATTTGCTGCAATTGATGATCAATCAGCAGACTGGCAGTTTGTATGAGATTCATCTCAGCTATAAATTGGATTAAAAGAATTTTATATATTCTAATGCCATATATACTATTTACAGCTTTTAGCGGAAGGTGCTTGAAAACATAATTTTCAGGCTCTATTTAAGGGGTAGCATTGGGTACACTAGCAGTTGCACAGGTTAATTTACTGAAGTTAAAGACATGTAGAAATTTGATAGACATGTATGCCTGCTACCCCTTCCTACATTATACATATACAAGCTGACAGTATCTAGTGAAAATATCACCAAAATTTTGTTTCTTTAATTGGATACAGACTTAAAAATGTCCTCATCTTTCATATGAATGGGAATTCTTATGTAGAACAAGAGTTATTTAAAATGTATTTGGGGGTGAGAGAGGGATGTTGGATGGTACTTAAAAATAACTGATGCTTAATGAGATGTGTCAAGTACCAGTGAGGCAAATGTTTGCCAGGCTACATTTTATCTGATAATGATATGGCTCATTCTTTCCTTTCTTATGTGGCTTGTCTGTTCTTTCCCATCACCTTTAGTGACTTCCAGCCTTTGTTGTGAAGTGGTCATAGAAATATTTGTGGTTGCATCTTTCATTTCTGGGTGTATTCTACACTCACCATTCACACTCACATTTATTTTAATATTATGCTGTAGTTTCCCATTGATATTTCTAAACAACCTATGCTATCTGCTTATTCCTGTATTTATTCTTCCTCTCTATCACTGTCAGGCACCATTTCCTGATGGATAAAGACCGCCTGCTTACCTTGCTTCCGGATAGTCTCTCTACTCTTACTTCTTCCCAAACACTCTCATTACACACCCACTTGAATCTTTATGATTAGTCAGATCCTGAATGCACTTGGTATGTTAATACTTTGTTATGTTTTTCCTTCTTATTGGTTTATCCACTTGGAACTTTTAATTCTATAGTCATCTCGATCTCATTTCAGTCTCAAAACATGGAACATGCCCTCTATGAAATCTTTCATTTGCTTGGGAAAAATTGATCACACTTTACTTCTGATCACACATGATCTTCTGCTAATGCTTTGAGTTTAGAGTATTCATTATAGTTTAAGAGGCTTATATCACCTGACTCTAGGGGTAAACTTCACCCAGTAGCAATAAACATGTCTAGCCACAGCCTGGTGCTTGTTCAAGGAACATTTGATGTGCTCAAGTTCCATGCTACTCTGCTTCATCGGGCTTTTATAAATAATTGTTAGAACATGTGTGGAGATTATTCCCCCATTATACATATATACACACAACAACATTAATAAAATAAGAGGACATGAATTTGGAAGAGAGTAATGAGGACAATATAGGATTGTTTAGAGGGATGAAAGGAAAAATGATACAATATTATAAACTTAAAAATAAAATAAATTCTGTGTCTCAGGAAACCACTTGGCAGTAGGATTAGAATTCATCTCTGGTGCATGAGCGGGATTTTTGGACATCTCCTGTAGCCTTGAGGCAGAAGGAAGGGCTTGGACTTGCCTCTCCTGGATGTGCCTCCCCATGGGAGGCCTTCCCTTCTTGTGGGTGGGAATGGGGGATGGGTTGGGAGGGGGAGGCTGAGGGGACAGGAGGAGGGAAGAGGTGGATCTTTGGTATGTAAAATGAATTTAAAAATTTCCTTAATTATAAAAGGGAAAAAATAAAATAAATTATAAAAAGAATAACAAAAGTTAGCAACAGTATTTCTCAGTGGATTTGGATCTTTCATGAATATCTACATAATTCGTTCAAGTTTCCTTATTTTCTCACTTATCCCAGATATGTGCATTTCTGACTTCTGGCAAAAAGGTTAGCTGCTTGGACAATTTTTCTTTTTCATTTTCATTTTCATAGTGGCAAAAATTGTTTCAACACTCCTCCACCCCCATTTAATTAAATATTACTTTTAGATAAAAGAAAAAGGAAAAGTGTAAGTGATAGGAAATATCTCAGGGCATGTTGTAAGATACTTACATTTACTTTGGTTTTACAAGGAGTAAAGCAGAACTAGAGACAAAAGTTAGACTTCAAGGCATTTACTGGGGATGTGATATCTGGAAAAAAGTAGGGAAAGTCTAGGGAAAGCCAAGGACATATGAGCAGCAAGGCAGATTTCCATGAGAGGTTGTCCTTTGGTCCTAATAGGCCCTTCTGAAGCCAGAGATTTGTATATGCTGAATCATTCCATCTGAGAGCTGAAGTAGCAGAAAAATTTCACACCGACTCCCAGTTGGTCATTGGTTGAGAGTTGCTAAAAGATTTTTTCTTCTCAGCATGTCTATAGGCTAAATTGAATTTTTTTTTTGTGACAGAGAAGTGCCTTAGGCAGAGGTACACAGACAATGCAAACATGGGCATAAGAAGACTTTCACAGCCTGGT
>CABHPR010151803.1:0-45041 GCA_902168415.1 Peromyscus melanophrys | reverse complement strand
TCTCTCTCCCCGTCTCCCTGTCTCCATCCTTCTACTATCTTTTCTATTTGTCTCCAAAAGATTGAATGGCTGCTGGGGATGTCTTTCTGTATGCTGTGAATGTGTTGCTCTGATTGATGGATAAATAAAATGCTGATTGGCCAGTAGCCAGGCAGGAAGTATAGTATAGGTGGGATAAGCAGAGAAGAGAATTCTGGGAAGTGGAAGGCTGAGTCAGGAGAAGCTGCCAGCTGCAATCACCATGAGAAGTAAGATGTAAAGTACCAGTAAGCCACAAGCCACATGGAAACTTATAGATTAATAGAAATGGGTTAATTTAAGATATAAGAACTAGATAGCAAGAAGCCTGCCATGGCCATACAGTTTATAAGTAATATAAGTCTCTGTGTGTTTACTTGGATCTGAGTGGCTGTGTGCCCCGGTGGAACTAGAGAAATCTCCAGCTACAAATGGCGCCCAATGGCTCAAGTTTCCACCTCAAACCTGAGAATATTTAATAACCAATTCTAAATGGAACCTAATCCAGGTCCCTGCTTCATGTCTCATGCAGGTGGCCAGACATCACAATATGTGGACTTGAGCTACTCTATGGCAGGTTCCTGGTGTGTGGGCTTGACCTGCAGCATAGCAGGAATGAGGCTTCTGCAAGCCACACATTACACTGCTTTGTGGATTTAGCCTTTGATAGTACAGAAAAAAAGAGGTTTCTGAGCTACATGCTGCTTTGATAGAAGCATAGACCTGCTGCTTCAGAGAGTTGATGGTACACATGACTCCCAGATCCAGAGCTGGCAGTAAACATACCACCACCATGGGAAACTGAGGTGGGCAGAAATGCGGCAGTTTAAAGCAATAGATTCACAATAAGGCAGATTCAGATGAGATAAACCTCTAAACCGTTTATAATGTGTGTAAAATGTATATAGGCTTGGAAGAAAAAAAAGTAATATATGCAGTTATATAATAAATAGATAGTTAAGTCTTTAAAGAGAAAGTAAAAGTAATATTAAAAAATAAGTCATGTAAGGATGGATATCACACGGAGAACCTAGATTGTGTTATCTTTAGGATTCTTAGCTCCAGAGAGACATTTCATTTTAAAGGCTGCTGAGTTAAACTAATATGTATATTTTAAAGGTACCTTGACTTCAAAATTTGGATCTAAGTATGTGTTGCTTCGGAAAGGAGACTCTGCTTTTGTTTCCACAGAAAGCAAGAGGCTATGGCTTTGTTCCAGATTAAGATACATCAAGTTTAACCAGCCAAGACCCCCTGAAAGGTCTCCAGTGACACCATGGCCCAGATGATCCAACATCTAGAATGGTTTCAAGGCAACTGGCTCAGACAATACAGCCTCACAGACTACTCCATAATCCTAAAATTTTATTTATGTCCCCATAAGATATAGCACCCCCCTCCAGCAGGAAGTAGTAAGAAATGCTAGGCCCAAATTCCCAAATATACAAAGCTGACTTTGGAGATAAAATTGGCTCACTCCTTCTCTAAACCCAAGCATATTGCTAAAAGAAAAGGTTGAGAGATTCTTCTGTCCCATATCAAAAGAGCCCTATGGTATGAGACAGAAAAAAAACAATATTTTTATTTAAAGCAGCTTGATTATAAATACAATCTCTTTCTAAAGAAAAAAAAGGAACAGTATAGATATGATAATATGAAAGAGTAGATTAATGAACCTACTTTTAAAGAGCAACAATTTGTTTACAAATACTTTACCTTGCTATGGATTTTAGTTTATTGATACAAGTTTAAATTTAATTTTGTTATGCTGTATATATATTTCTACTCTTGTTTGAGGTATTATGCTTATGTAACTCATTTAGATTGTAATGGATAATAAAATACAGATTAATAGTTAGTCTTCTATGATAGTCGAACTTATAGTAATGTTAAGTTTTCTAGGTATACATAGATGTAATTCAGTTAGATAGGCAATCTTTAAACACTTCAAAGACCTACAGAATATGGCATTTAAAATGTTTTAAAAATTTAGACTTTCTGGGCAGTGAGACATGTCTGCTCCTGGCAGCACTGATTTACTTCAGAGAGGAGGATGAGCAACAAAGACACTCCATATGGAGTTTTACCTTCTTGTCAAAAATAGCCATTTGGGCAAAAAACTGTTCTTGCCTGAACTGCTTGATCGACTGGACATGCACGACACATAGCAAGGTGACCACTGAACTTTGGTTGGTAAAATGGTCCTTCAGGTTCCTGCTTCTCAGAGGAAACTGCCAGACATTCTACAGGACACAGAGAGAAGTGACTGAGAGACTCTAGGCCTGTGGGCTGAAGACAGATGCCCCAACTTTACAGAGGAACTTTGGATGACTGTCCAGGCTGTCAGTTGTCTCTGTCTACACTCGCAAGACTCCAGAACTTTGCTTGCATCCTTCTCCAATTTCTCAGGTAATATTATATCCTTCTGAGGTCTTTGATGTAGTTGAAGTCTAGATAGTTATAATTTCCTTAGGTCTGATAACAGATAAGTTACATATAAAACTTTAGACTCACAAAAATAGGATAGATAGGATATCTGCTTTAATTTTGCCAAATACATATAAACTAGATATTATAACTATAATTCTTGCTTGATAATTGTTTTGTTATATGTAATTTTACTATGTTGAAGTTAAAACCTTCCTTTTTGAAAAAAAAAAGAAAAGGGGAAGTGCTGGTGATGTCTTTCTGTATGCTGTGAATGTGTTGCTCTGATTGATGGATAAATAAAATGCTGATTGGCTAGTTGCCAGGCAGGAAGTATAATATAGGCAGGATAAGTAGAGAAGATAATATTGGGAAGTGCAAGGCTGAGTTAGGAGATGCTGTCAGCTGTCATCTCCATGAGAAGTAAGATGTAAAGTACCAGTAAGCCACAAGCCACATGGAAACTTATAGATTAATAGAAATGGGTTAATTTAAAATATAAGAACTAGATAGCAAGAAGCCTGCCATGGCCATACAGTTTATAAGTAATATAAGTCTCTGTGTGTTTACTTGGATCTGAGTGGCTGTGTGCCCCGGTGGGACTGGAGAAATCTCGAGCTACAGATGACATTCACCCATGTGGATGAGGGCTGTCATATTTCTTATAAATAATCAGTTGCTCTGGAAATAACCTCTCAGACCACACCCAGTATTAAAGATTTTTAAAACATCTGGCCATCACATGTTCATGTCAATTTCCTGTTTAAATTAACTACTTCAACTATTATGAAAAGTCACCCTATAGCAATTGTGAAATCTGATTATTTATGTTTTCTAAATGAAACCACTTAGCAAATGCAGAGTTGTCAAAACACAATTTTGTAACATGTATCATTAAATGAATGTAACACAACTCTTGGTGTATTGCTATATGGCAGTCTTTTGTCCTCTTAGCTTTCCATTTCAATACTGGTTCATTTACTGAATGTTATCTTCAGTTTTAGTATTTTACTATATTCCCAAATAGAATGATGTTTTTCTCATCTACTTTTCCATGGCACTTAATTTGTACTATTATGTCACTTAAGATGATGGTTTTGTATATATATTCTTTTCTTTTTAATTTCTAATAAATTGAAAACATTAATGGCCTGGTGATATTCATTTTAATTTCCTAAGTCTCTTATTTTAAAAATTTTACCTGGGCAGTGGTAGAACACGCATTTAATCCTGGCACTTGGGAGGCAGAGCCAGGTGGATCTTTGTGAGTTTAAGGCCAGCCTGATCTACAGAGCGAGATCCAGGACAGGCACCAAAACTATACAGAGAAACCTTGTCTTGAAAAACCAAAAAAAAAAAAAAAGAATTTTAGATTATCTTTAATATTACTATGGAGATAAGCAACCCATCCTTCACCTTTATCTGTTTTCCTCTAGTTAAACTTCTTAGTAAACTTTAGAGAAATACGTATTTATATCACAAACAAAAGTACATGTACAATACTTTATATGAATGAGAAAAAAGGATCAACATTTTTTAAAAAACATCCAAAATTTTTTTCTTTTTTATTTATATATTATTTCTCCTCCATCCATGAGCTGATTTGCAATTATAAAAAAGATAAAATAATTTTCCCAAAGATATCTTGAATTGATTTTCTCTTCTAAAATGATCAAATATATTAAAATTTTTTATGAAATATTATGAAATCTAATGCTGTATTCCTTTTGGAAGTTGTCTGTTATTTGAATGCTAAAATAAGTTCATATGAAGTAAGTACAAAAAAGAGGACCCAGCGAAGGAGAGGTGGATGAGATCTACATAAGCTGACTGGGTGTGGGAGGGGTTGGCAGAGGGCAAAGAGTGGGGAATGAGAACATAGGGAAATGGGAAGGTTAAGCTTGAACAGGGACAGAGTGGGAGGGCAGGGAGGGAGAGACCATGATAGATGAGAACATCATGAGAATAAGAAGAGGCAGGGTGCTGAGGAGGCTTTCGGGAATCCACAAGGTTGACCCCACTTTGGACTGCTGGCAGTGGTCCAGAGGGTGTCTGGTCTGGTCTACTCTGGTGACCAGTCTAGTGAATACCCTAACTATCATCATAGAGCCTTTGTCCAGTGACTGATGGAGGCAGATGCAGGGATCCATGGCCAGGCACCAGACTGAGCTCCGGGAATCCAATCAATGAGAGAGAGGAGGGATTCTGCAGGTGAGGGATGTCGAGATCATGATGGGAGGATATGCAAAGATGACGGGCCACACTAGTGGAAGCCCATGAACTGTGGACTAGTGGCTATGGAACCCTCATGGGATTGGACTAGGCCCTCTGGATGTGGAAGATGGTTGTTTGGTTGGAACTGTTTGGGGGGCACCCAGGCAGGGGGATTGGGATCCATCCCTGGTGCATGGGCAGACTTTTGGGAATCTGGTGCCTCTGGTGTGACGCCTTGTGCAGCCTTGGTGCAGTGGGAAGGGGCTTGGACCTGCCTAGGCACAGTGTGCTAGGCTCTGCTGACTCCACATGGGAGACCTTGATTTGGGAGATGTGGAGATGTGGGGTGGCTTGGGAGAGATGGCTGGGGGATGGGAGGAGGGAGGAGGTGGGATCTATGTGTGGTATATAGAGTGAGTAGAAAATTTCTTAATAAAGAAAAATGAAAAAAAGATGTCCACTCTCTATATAAGGTAAACCCATTGTGAATATGCAATGCCTTATTTTTCAAGCAAAATATGTGATGTAGGTATGAAACTTATTGCTAAACTATATAGGGATGTCATATATATGACAAAGATGAGAGCTTTGCTATTTAGCTTTCAAAAACTAGAAAATCAACACCATTCAATATAGCAAACAAATTAATATCACAAAACAGTAATAAAAATCAAACTGAAGTATGAAATCAAATCCATTGCTATTTAAGAACCAAATACAAATGCAGTAAAATTTTGCTTTTCTAAGAGTTGAAAAGAAAATTCTTACTTATCACTAGGATTATGAGTGAACTCCCCATAACAAAGGCAGATGACCGAGAACCTGTATGGAGATTGATGTTGGATAGACAGATGATAAATAGATAGATAGATAGATAGATAGATAGATAGATAGATAGATAGATAGATAGATGGATGGATGGATGGATGGATGGATGGATGGATGGATGGATGGACGGACGGACGGACGGACGGACGGACGGACGGACAGACAGACAGACAGACAGACAGACAGACAGACAGATAGATAGATAGATAGATAGATGATAGATAGATAGATGGATGATAGATGATAGCAATAGATGGGTAGATAATAGTAAGTGATCCTGCTAACTAGCTATGATATTTAAAATAACATTTTATAGGACATAAACTCTTTCAGAAATGATAACTGGAAGAAACCAAGCAAATGTAGACTTTTTCAATGTAGCATTAATCCAGAAGGTGATGGATAGAGAGGAGAAAGATTGGGCAACTGAAATATAGGCAGTTGTTAATAAAATGAGAACAGTTTCAAAGCCTGTTGATTCAGGTGTTCCTTTGAGTCCTTCACAGATGAATATATCCTCTTTTTTCCATATTTGTGGTGAATGTATTCATATGAGAGTCTTTGATGCACATCAGAGGAAGATCAAATTATTCTTAAGTGAAAGAGGCAAAAGAAGGCAGCGAATCCCTCTTGTTACTTGTCTTTTTTTAATAGATGGCAAAAACTGGGTAGTATACCCTGAAATTAATGATTTCAGATATTTCTATGTTGATTCTTATTTAATGAAAACTTCCAGCTACAGACAAACAAACGAAAATATAAAAAAACCCAGTTATTATTGACCAAACGAACAGATACTTCAAATAGGTAAAGGGCTTCTTGTTAAAGGTCATGCTGAAATGTGGTTGTCTGTGCAGAGTAGTCTAAAGATATCTCAGAGTCTAAAACTGTCTTTATGAACTACAGAATCATATACAAATTAGGGGCTAGCAGAGCAATTATGAAATGTGGAGGCCACAGAAGGGACGACAAACAGTGTATTCTGAGAATACTCACTGTCCAAGAATCAAACTTAAAATTTCAGAAGAGTTACATATCCAGTGGTAGGATTAAATCTAAAACACCAGAGTTGAAGCTTTACCTATAACTCAAAACAAAAATGACTCTACTTTGAGTCAACTAGGTTAGCTATCTTATAAAACAAAATTAATAAAGTGTCTTAATTATAAGACTGCAACAGAATTCCATATTTTTGTGAGTAACATGCTAATTTCCTGAGTGTAATGCAAAATCAGTAGACATGGAGAAAAGAAAATCTAGAGAGAAATGTTACTTGACACAATCTTATGATGATACAATGATTTCCATCTAAGGATCAAAATAACAAGGCATTATAATTTTGTTCAATAGCTGGGCCGTGGTGGCACACACCTTTAATCCCAGCACTTGGGAGGCAGAGCCAGGAGGATCTCCATGAGTTCGAGGCCAACCTGGGCTACAAAGTGAGTTCCAGGAAAGGCATCCAAGCTACACAGGAAAACCTTGTCTCGAAAAAACAACAACAAAAAAATAAATGAATAATTTTGTTCAATTATAACAACAAAATTTACTTGATAAAATATTTAAGGAACCTATTTAGAGAATTAGAATTAGAAATTGCAAACGAAAAAATGTGTGGCAGAAGTGACTAATGTGTATGCTTACAAGTTTCTAGACAAAATTCGAAGTAACTAAAATCATGATTTTTAGTCATGAATGTCATGCTCAGGTAAATAGTGAGTGTTTTAGGTTTATTATTGCTGTGATGAAACCCTGTGACCAAAAGAAAGTCGGAAAGGAAAGGATTTATTTGTCTTATGGTTCCACATTGTAGTCCATCGTTGGAGGAAGCCAGGATGAGACCTCTAACAGGGCAGGAATATAGGAGCAGGAGCTGATACATGAGCCATGTAGGGGTGCTGCTTACTGGCTCATTCTTCCTGGCTTGTTCAGCCTGCTTTCTGATAGAATCTGTGACCACCATCGCAGTGGTGGTACCATCCATAATGGGCTGGTGCTCTTCCCTGTCAATCACTAGTTGAGAAAATCCTCTACCGGCTTCTTTCAACCCAGTCTTATGGAAGCATTTTTCTGTATTGAGACTCCCTCCTCTCTGATAACTCTAGCTTGTGCCAGGTTGGCATAAAACTGGCCCACACAGTGATATAGGAAAGGAATGGACTCATTGAAACAATGTAAAAAAGAATAACTTCCAGCTCCATTTTAATGTGAGGCAGTGAAAAAAGCATAACTGTCTTCCCTGATCATCTGAAATCTCAGACCTCAGTCCACCCAAGTATGTAGCTTAAACCACAGAGATTTCATAAAATCTAACAGCATTTTTTTAAAGGATGATGATAGGTTTGTATAAGTTTGTGCTGTTAAAATCCAAAGACAACTATTTTCCCCAATAATGAAATAACTGAAAATTCAAGATGTTTATAAATCAAACTAAATATATTAAAAAAGAAAATAGAAAATTTAATAAAACTTTTTATATTTGCTGTGATGTAAAAAAACAAGAAATGCAATAAAGAAGAGACATTAAGAATTGTTTTTTTTCAAATAAATAAATTTAGAGACAGCATTGCAAATCACTAGATACAGAGTTGATTAATAACTAACATACAATATTTATTTCTTGTGAAATATAGACTTTTGCTAATACTGTTTAAGCAATAAAATTATAGTAAAAGTTGTTGGTAGAAAATGAATACTTCATATTTTGAATAAAATTATAGAAAACATTCATTATTTATCATGAGGAAAACAACAAAAGCAGGAAACATGGATAAAACAGAATAGGAAGATTGTTTCAAATAAGACATAAACATACACATTATAGATTTTAAAACTGTGGTTTTATTGCATAAAATCTTTAAGTAGAAAATCATTAAATGAACAAATTTGGATAAATTAGATTGCATGCTGAAACATCATCTAGAATTGAAAGCTGCGACTAGACACATGTCTCCAAAGTTAAAAGCACTTGCTACTCTTTTAGAGGACTGAGTTTGTTTCCTAACACCCTAACAGCTCACAAGCACCTTTAAATCCACTTCTTGATTATCTAATACCCTCTTCTGCCTCTGCATGCTCCTGCACACAGTTGATACACAGCCACACACTCAGGCATATACATATATGGAAAAAAATGAAATAAGTAAATCTAAAAATTACTTAAGGAATTCAAAGTCTAGAGCCTTGCAAGATATCCTAGTGGATGAAGCACTAGTCACACAAAAATTCTTATCCTTAGAACCTAGAAAAAAACTGAGCAGACTTAGTGGCTACCTACTAATCCCAGCATTTGGGAAACAGTGACAGGACATTCTTGGGGAAAGGTGACTGCCTACTTGAGCTGATGAGTGATCCCTAAATTCAGTTGTGACACCCTCCTTCAATAAAGGAGAAAGAAATGAAGGAAGACAATTGACAACAAATTCTTAGGCATGTTTGTGCATAGCATATGTGTAGTTCACATACACACATATGCATACAAACATCACACACTTGAATATTCATAGTTACAAAAGAATAATGAAAAGTTCTCTTTATCATACTTGTCAATGAAAACATAGACAAAAATTCATATCTTATAAATGTCAAGAATATCTATTTACAGGCTGATGGTGGATTCACACCTCTCCTTCTGCTTCTGAAGATACAATTCCTACAGCCTCATCCCCAGCTCTATAGCAGAAAACTTGTGATCGTCTTTTCTTCTCTGACATTCTCAACAATGGATCACAAGGATCTTCTCCCCCAACCTTCTTTCCTCCAACTCATACTATTATAGCTCCTCCAACACCATCAGGCATTCATTGGGAACACACCAACTTAGCAGGTCAGGGAAACAGGTAAGGCAACTGAAGACCTTCACCATTTCCTCCTCCACTCCAAATTCAATCCCCCAGTCTCATCTCTAACTCTGCAACTGAACTTCCCACCCTACCCATATATGTGGATCCCACAAATCATCCCCTTGCTTTATCCCAGTCTATAAATCCAGCATGCACCACCTGCTAATCCACAGGTCATACTTGCCAGAAAATGAGGTAGTCTGACTGTAGATCTTCTCTTTTCCTTCTGCTTACCCAAATCCAGTCTCATCCTCAGTTCTGTAGCACAACAGCCATGATAGCTTTCCTTGCCCCTGTTCCCATCTCTTGTTGATCCCACATGTCTTCCCTTCACACCTGCACTCCCTGCACACAAATTGACCTAAAAGATATTTACAGAGTATTTCACCCAAACCAAAAAATATATATACATTCTTCTCTGCACCTAATGAAGCTTATCTAAATTCAACCACATATTCAAACACAACACAAGTCTCAACAGATACAAAAAAAATGGAAATAACTCCTTGCATCCTATAGACTACCATGGATTAAAGCCAGATATCAACAACAGAAACAACAGAATGTTTACAAACTTATCAAAATTGAACAACTTTCTGCTGAATAACTACTGGGTCAGCACAGAAATAAAGAAATTAAGGATTTTCTAGAGTTGAATGAAAATGAAAGCATAATATAATTTATGGGAGAAAATGAAAGCAGTTTTATGAGGCAAGTCCATAGCATTGTGCCATAAAAAAAAAGCTAGAGAGATCTCATGCTAGTAACTTACAGCAAATCTGAAAGCTCCAGAACAAAAAGAAATCACCAAAACCAAAAAGAGTAGACAGCAATTGATAATCAACTCAGTGCTGAAATCAATAAAAATAGAAACAAAAAGAACAATCAAAAGATTCAATGAACCAAAGAGTTGGTTCTTTGAGAAAATCAATGTCAACAAACCCTTATCCATGCTAACTAAAAGGTAGAGAGAGAATATCCAGTTTAACAAAATCTGAAAAGAAAATGTGGACATAACAAGAACTGAGAAAATCTGGATAACTGTTAAGACTTACTGTAAAAACCTATATTCCATTGTGTATATGTACCACATTTTATTTATCCATTCTTCAGTTGAAGGGCATCTAGGTTGTTTCCAGGTTCTGGCTATTACAAACAATGCTGATATGAACATAGCTGAGCAAGTGCTCTTGTGGTATGGTTGAGCATTCCTTGGGTATATGCCCAAGAGTGGTATAGCTGGATCTTGGGGGAGATTGATTCCCAATTTTTCTAAGAAAGAGCCATATTGATTTCCAAAATGGTTGTACAAGCTTGCATTCCTATCAGCAGTGGAGGAGAGTTCCCCTAGCTCCACATCCTCTCCAGCATAAGGTGTCTTCAGTGTTTTGATCTTAGCCATTCTGACAGGTGTAAGGTGGTATCTCACAGTCGTTTTGATTTGCATTTCCCTGATGATCAGGGATGTTGAGCAATTCCTTAAATGTCTTTCAGCCATTTGAGATCCCTCTGTTGAGAATTCTCTGTTTTGTTCTATCGCCCATTTCTTAATTGGACCGTTGGGCATTTTGATGTCTAATTTCTTGAGTTCCTTATATATTCTGGATATCAGTCCTCTGTCAGATGTGCAGTTGGTGAAGACCTTCTCCCATTCCTTAGGCTGTCGCTTTGCCTTGTTGACCGTATCCTTTACCCTACAAAAGCTTCTCAGTTTCAAGAGGTCCCATTGATTGATTGTTTCTCTCAGTGTCTGTGCTACTGGTGTTATATTTAGGAAGTGATCTACTATGTCAATGCATTCAAGACTACTTCCTACTTTCTCTTCTAGCAGGTTCAGAGTAGCTGGATTTATGTTGAGGTCCTTGATCCACTTGGACTTAAGTTTTGTGCACAGTGATAGGTATGGGTCTATTTGCAGCCTTCTACATGTATCCAGTTATGCCAGCACCATTTGTTGAAGATGCTTTCTTTTTTCCATTGTACACTTTTGGCTTCTTTGGTCAAAATTTGGTCAAAATTTATATGTTCATAGGTGTGCGGATTTATGTCAGGGTCTTCAATTCGATTCCATTGGTCCACTTGTCGGTTTTTATGCCAGTACCAAGCTGTTTTTATTACTGTAGCTCTATAGTAGAGCTTGAAGTCAGGGATCTTGATGCCTCCAGAGGTTGTTTTATTGTACAGGATTCTTTTGGCTATCCTGGGTTTTTTGTTTTTCATATGAAGTTGAGTATTATTCTTTCCAGGTCTGTGAAGAATTGTGTTGGTATTTTTATGGGGATTGCATTGAATCTGTAGATTGCTTTTGGTAAAATTTCCATTTTTGCTATGTTAGTCCTGCCTATGGAATACTACTCAGCAGAGAAAAACAATGACATCATGAGGTTTACAGGCAAATGGATGGATCTAAAAAAAAATCATCCTGAGTGAGGTAACCCAGACTCAGAAAGACAAACATGGTATGTACTCACTCATAGGAGGATACTAGATATAAAACAAGGGATCACTGGACTGCTACTCACATCACCAGGGAGGCTACCTGGAAAACAAGACCCCAAAGAAGACACAGGGATCACCCAATGATGGAGAAGTGGATGAGATCTTCATGAACAACCTGGACATAAGTGGGGGAAATGAAGGGCAAGGGTCGAGGGAAAGAGAGCTTGGGGGAGCGGGAGACCCCAGCTGGATCAAGAACAGAGAAGGAGAACAAGGAATAGGAAACCATGATAAATGAAGACCACATGAGAATAGGAAAAAGCAAAGTGCTAGAGAGGCCTACAGAAATCCACAAAGATACCCCCACAATAGACTGCTGACAATGGTCGAGAGACAGCCAGAACTGACCCACTCTGGTGATGGGATGGCCAAACACCCTATTTGTCATGCTAGAAACCCCATCCAATGACTGAGAGATCTAGAAGCAGAGATCCACAGCTAGGCCCCGGGTGGAGCTCCGGGAGTCCAATTAGCGAGAAAGAGGAGGGTCTATATGAGCGAGAATTGTTGAGACCAAGGTTGGATAAAGCACAGGGACAAATAGCCAAATGAATGGAAACAAATGAACTATGAACCTTTGGCTGAGAGGCCCCCAACTGGATCAGGCCCTCTGAATGGGTGAGACAGTTGATTGGCTTGATCTGTTTGGGAGGCATCCAGGCAGTGGGACTGGGTCCTGTGCTCATTGCATGAGTTGGCTGTTTGAAACCTGGGGCTTATGCAGGGTCACTTGGCTTGGTCTAGGAGGAGGGGACTGGCCCTGCCTGGACTGAGTCTACCAAGTTGATCTCAGTCCTCGGGGGAGGCTTTGTCCTGGAGGAGGTGGGAATGGGGGGGGTGGGCTGGGGGGAAGGGGAGGGGGGCAGGAGGGGGGAGAACAAGGGAATCAGTGGCTGATATGTAGAACTGAATGGTATTATAAAATAAAATAAAAAATAAATAAAAATAAAAATGAAAAACCTATATTCCATCAAGTTGAAAAATCTAAAAGAAAGGGAAAATTTTCTTAATAGGTGCCATTTACCAAAGTTAAAACAAGATCAAATCAGCATTTAAACAAACCTATATCACTTAGTGAAATAGATGGAGTCATTAAAAGTTTCCCCAAAACAAGAACAACAAAGAAATCATGCCAGGAACAGAATTGTACCTTACTTTCAAAGATTTAACTCCAATACTCCTCAAATTATTCCACAAAAGAGAAACAGAAGAAATATTACCTTATTTATTTTATGAAGCCAGTTTCCCTGACAACCCAATCACATAAAGACCTAACAAATTAAGATAATTACAGACCAATTTCCCTAATTAACATAGATGCAAAGCAACTTGATAAAATGCT
Organism: Peromyscus melanophrys; assembly: GCA_902168415.1. NCBI lineage: Eukaryota > Metazoa > Chordata > Mammalia > Rodentia > Cricetidae > Peromyscus > Peromyscus melanophrys. The sequence continues at coordinate 31,871 of CABHPR010151803.1, read as the reverse complement.
TGCAAACCATATGTAAGAACACATTGAAAAAATCATTCACCATAATCAAGTAGGAGTCATCTTAGAGATGTATGAATGGTTCAGTATATGAAAATCAATATATGTAATCATGTGCTGTGAAAAGAGGTGGAACTGAAGAAGTGAAGGTGGTGAGAAACAGGCTGATGTGAGTAGCCTGCTTGGCACCAGGGACTAAGGTGAAATCTGGCCTGGGATGCTGCCAAAAGCCATGTATGGATCATTGGTCCCATTCCAGCCGAGGTCCATATTGACATCTGTGGCCCATGTTGCCACTAAAGACTGTGCAAATGCCCAGGGTCTGGCCTGCCACCTGGAGCCAGGTTTGTGTCTAAGAGTCATGCTGCAGCCAGGGCCATAAAGATCTCAGTGACTTGCCCTGCCACACAGGGCCATGGTTTTTTTTCAAGTCCTGAGCTGCTGCTGAGGGACATGTCTGTGTCTGTAGCCAGACAGCAGCCAGTGTCTGAGTTTATATCCATGGCTTCTGTTACCACCAAGGGCCATGAGGATTCCTGAGGTCTGGCCAGCCACCTGAGACTATGTTCGCATGCCAGGGCTATGCTGCTACCAGAGCCATACTGATCTCGGTAGCTGGAGTTGAAACTTGGGCCATTGTGATGTCCAGACCCAAGATGCTGCCAAGAAGGCCATGTGTGAGTCTATGCTCCTGCTGCAGCTGGAGTCTGTGTTGATCTGTGGCTCATGTTACCACACGTGGCAATAGGAACCATGCATGTTGAAATCGAAAGGCTGTGCTGAACCCACACCAACCTTTACTGGTCCTGGGAGAACTGGCTCTGCTCCTCACTGGCCACTGCAGCAGAAGAGCTGGCCTCACACTTGGGCAAGATGACCTCAGTCCTCAACCATGGGTATGGGAGAACTGAGTCAGATAGTATGGGCTAGCTCCACCCCTTACCTAAGGAGGGTAGTCCTAGCAGACTGGCCTGACAAAATCAGCTGCCACCCAGACCCACATCCAGAGCTTTGAGAAGGCACACTCCAACATTTACCCCATCTATGACCTGCAAGAGCATGTATGTAAAGAGTATGGCCCTACAGAACCGTAACCACAGGATCTCCATGAATAGGGAGAACAGCAAGATATCCAAGAGGAGTCTTAGTGAGGGTCCAGTATTGATTGTGTACCAGAAGACAAGGGCCTTGAACATGAGCAACAACACACTACACAATGAACATTTGCAAATAAAGCTGACCCTATAGAAGGGTAGACTGCACAACGCACTGCAGGTCCCAATGCCACTAAGACAAATGAAGAGGTGTTGGAGAGTCAGGAAAGATGGAGGAGAGAAGTGGTTCTTTTCTTTGATTGCTTTTTTTTTATTTGATATTTTTAAGTTTTCTTTTGTGGGGGGATGCTATGGGGATGAGGAGAAGATATGGGAAATGAGCAGGATATATGAAATTCCCAAAGAATCAATGAAAATTATGTTAAAAAGTCCTGAAGAGATTAGTAATACAAAAGACATAAGTAAACATTATTAAAGAGAATCTACTACAAATGCATAGCTATTACCAGTTTTAATAAAGAAAAATTCAAACCAATTCCACTAAAATCAGGAAAAAGACAAGGTTGCCACGCTTTCTATATATACCTATTCAATATAGTACATGTATGGTGATATTTTATTTGTACTGAAATGTGATTTTATTTGTATGCTAATAAATTAAGTTGCCTGGGGCTCAGAGCTAATAGCAAGCCATAGCAGAAGCTGGGTGGTGGTGGTGCGCGCCTTTAATCCCAGCACTTGGGAGGCAGAGCTAGGCAGATGTCTGTGTGTTCAAGGATACAGCCAACATGGAGACGCACACCTTTAATCTCAATACCAACTAGAGAACACCTGGAGGTCTGTATAGATGGGCAGTGACGAGGAGGTCATGTGTTTGGGTTTACAACCAATGAGAAGGCAGAATAGAAAGTCAATAAAAAGACAAACACACAGGAAGTAGCTCTCTTGCGGAGAGGTAGGACAGCAGCGGCAGTAAAAGGTAACGTTTTTAATCTCAGCTCTTAGCTATTGCTCTGACCTCTTGGCTTTTAACTCTGTATTTGGCTCCATGTTTCTTATTTAACAAGATGGTTACATCTACATACATGAAGACTTAGCTAGGGCAATAAGACAAATGAAGTAGATCAAGGGAACACTAATTAAAAAGGAAGAAGGCAAAGAACATTTTTCTGATCATATGCTAGTATACATAAAATATGATAGAAAACCTAAAAAGTCTACCAAGGACTCCTATACCTGTAAACACTTTCAACAAGTTAGCTGCACATAAAATTAACTCACAAAAATCAGTAGCCTTCTTATATATAAATTACAAAGAACTGATAAAGAAACTAGGGATATAACACTTCCACAATATCCTCAAATAGCAAAATATCTTCTGGTAACTCTAGGCAAGCAAGGAAAAGACTTGTGTGATAAAAAGTTAACTTCCTTAAAGAAAGAAAGTGAAGATATTAGAAGCTGGAAAAATCTCTCATGTTCCTAAATCTGTAGGATAAATAGAGTAAAAATGGCCATCCTCCCAAAAGCAATCTACTTATTCAGTGTTATCCCCATTAATATTCCAACAAAATTCTTCACAGATGTTGAAAGCAAAATGCGCAACTTCATACGGAAAAAACAAGAAACCTAGCATGGATAAAACAATCCTGAACAATAAAAGAATTCTGGGAGGTCTCATTATTCCTTATCTCAATTTGTTCTACAAAGCTATAATAATAATAAAATCATGATATTGGCAAAAAATAGACACATTGATCAACGGAATCAAATTGAAAACCCAGACATAAACCCACACACATATTGACACTGAAGTTTTAATTTAAAAAGAGCCAGAGATAAACACTGAAAAAAAACCATAGCATCTTCAACAAATGGTGATGGTCAGACTTGATGGCTGCATGTAGAAACATGCCATAACCCTGCACAAAACACAACTCCAAATGGATCAAAGACCTTAACATAAAACCAGGTACACTGATCTTGATAGGAAAGAAGTAGGGAATAACCTTAAACTCCTTGGCACAGAAGACTTCCTGAACAGACATCTTTAATGCAGGTACTAACATCAGTAATTAATAAATGGAACCTTGTGAAACTTCTGATCTGCAAAGGAGAGTGTCAATAAGACAAAGCAGTAGACTACAGAATTTGAAAAGATTTTTACTGACTCCACATCCAATAGAAGTCAAATATCTGAAATACATAAAGAACTCAAGAGACTTAATAAAAACATTAAATTAAAAATGGAGTGTAGATATAAACATAATTCTGAACAGAGGAAACTCAATTGGCTGAAAAACACAAAAACAAATGTTCAACATCCATAGTCATCAAGGAAATGCAAATCAGGACAATTTTGAGATTCCATCTTATGCCTGTCAGAATTGATAAGATTAATAAAAAGGGACTGCTCATACTGGTGAGAATGTAGAGCTAGGGAAATACCCCTCCATTGCTGGTTATATTGAAAACTTATATAGACATCATGTAAATCAGTGTGGCAATTCCTCAGAAAGAAGAAAATCTATCTACCTGATATTCCAGCTATACTACTCTTGGGCATATACTCAAAGGATGCTTCATCCTTCCACAGGGATACTTGTTCAATCATGTTCATTATTGTCCTATTCATAATAGCTAGAAATTGGGAACAACATAGATGTTTCTCAAAAAGGAAAAAAAGAAAAAAAAAAAAAGAAAAATTGAAATTCACAGTCAAATGTATAAAACTAGAAAAAAAAAACATTCTGGGTGAGGTAACCCAGACCCAGAAAGATACATATGATATATGTATGCTTATATCTGAAGATGAACTAATAAATAAATGATAACAATGCTACAAACAGAAGGCCCAAAGAGATTAGAGGAGGGGATGGCAGGGTCTCATAGATCTCCTTGGGAAGGGGAAAGAGAATAAATATTATGGGTGGGCTTGAAGCCTGGTAAAGACAAAATAGGGAGGATCAGACAGGAAGAGGGAGGGAAGATAGGATTGAGGGAAATAATGATTGGAGAGAAAGCTATAATTAAAGGACATTTGAGGGGTGGTATGGAAACCTAGTACTGTGACAAATTCCTATAATATATGAATGTAGTCCTAATAACATCTTCAAATGATGGGGTAGAGAGAACCATAATTGACAATCCCATGTCACCAAATGAAGCTTCTGGTACCTGGGCTTGTTTCATCCAATTGAGTTGTTTGCAGAAATGTCTCATGGAAATTGCCAAACAACTGAGGCTGTTGCCAAGATAATAGGTTGCTCTCTATAACCTGACAAGTTGCCATTGATGGAGACAACACCTATACAACTCATTGAACATGGACAAAAGGATCTGGTACCTAGACAGAACCTTCACTCCATGTTCTGTCTTTGACACAGAAAGGTACTCTGCAGGCTACCAAAATAGACACAGACACCAACCTAAACATAAAACCTTTGATCTACAATCTGTCCTGCCAGCAAAATATGCTAGGGCAACAGGAGTAACCAATCAATATTTGATTTGGCTTAAGGTCTATTCCATTCAATGGCATATTGTACACTGCTTGGGTGAGCATGAACCAGAGACTAGATAGCCCAGAAATATAGGATAAAACCAAGTACTGCTGGCCTAAAAAGAAAAAAAAGACAATGAAATTAGTCCAAATAACACTCTGCTATACTCATAGGTTGGTGCCTTAATGTATCCATCCTAAAAGACTTCCTCCTGCAGCAGATGAGAACAGATACAGAGACCCAAATTCAGACATAATACAGAGAGAGAGAGAGAGAGAGAGAGAGAGAGAGAGAGAGAGAGAGAGAGAGAGAGAGCTCTAAATGAGGTCTCCATCAAATCCCTCCTCTCATTGCTCAGGGAAGGAGGAGTGAGAAAGAGTGGGGGAGATAGAGAAAGAGAAAAGAGAAGACATCAGGATAATCAGGTTTGCAACAGTCCTTCTGCACATAGTATATAGTTTTCAGTTTAGTACTTTTATGGGACTCCTGAAGAGGTGAATGAATGGGTCTCTGATGCTTGTACATTCTCTTGGGGTCCTTATAATTTTCCATTGGCTTGTATTCTCCAACTTTGATATACTGTGTTTTGTTTGTTTGATTATCTTATTATATTATATTATATTTTTTCAGGTTTTGTTGTTGTCTCTTTGAAGCCTGTTCTTTTCTAGGGAGAGACAGAAAGGGAGTGGATCTGGATGGGAGAGGAGGTGGGGAGGAACTGGGAGGAATAGAGGGATGGGAAACTTTATTCTCTTTATATTGTCTGCAAAAAGAATCTATGTTTAATAAAAGAGAAAAAAAGAAATTAAAAAATTAACTTGTGTATATGTACCACATTTTCTTTATCCATTCTTCAGTTGAGGGGCATCTAGGTTGTTTCTAGGTTCTGGCTATTACAAATAATGTTGCAATGAACACAGTTGAGCATGTGTCCTTGTGGTATGATTGAGCATTTATTGGGTATATGCCCAAGAGTGGTATAGCCTTGTCTTGGTGGAGATTGATTCCCAATTTTCTAAGAAAGAGCAATATTGATTTCCAAAACAGCTGTACAAGTTTGCATTCCCACCAACAGTGTAGAAGTGTTCCCCTTGTTCCACATCCTCTCCAACATAAGCTGTCTACATTGTTTTTGATCTTAGCCATTCTGACAGGTGTAAGATGGTATCTCAGAGTCATTTTGATTTGCATTTCCCTGATGACTAAGGATGTTGAGCAATTCCTTAAATGTCTTTTGGCCATTTGTGATTCTTCTGTGGAGAATTCTATGTTTAGTTCTATAGCCCATTTTTTAATTGGACTGCCAGGTATTTTGATGTCAAGTTTCTTGAGTTATTTATATATTCTGGAGATCAGCCCTCTGTCAGATGTGGGGTTAGTAAAGACCTTTTCCCATTCTGTAGGTTGTTGTTTTGTCTTATTGACCATGTCCTTTGCCCTACAAAAGCTTCTCAGTTTCAAGAGGTCCCATTTGTTAATTGTTGCTCTCAGTGTCTGTGCTACTGATGTTATATTTAGGAAGTGATCTCTGGTGCCAATGTGTTCAAGACTACTTCCTACATTCTCTTCTATCAGGTTCAGAGTAACTGGATTTATATTGAGGTCTTTGATCCACTTGGACTTAAGTTTTGTGCACAGTGACAGATATGGATCTATTTGCAATCTTCTACATGTACACAATGGAGTACTACTCAGCAGAGAAAAACAATGACATCATGAGGTTTTCAGGCAAATGGTTGGAACTAGAAAATACCATCCTGAGTGAAGTAACCCAGACTCAGAAAGACAAACATGGTATGTGCTCACTTATAAGTGGATACTAGATGTAAACCAGATACCAGACTGCAACTCACAGCTTGAGGGAGGCTAGCTAGGAAAGACACAGGGATTGCCCAGCGATGGAGAAATGGATGAGATCTACAAGAGCAAACTGGGTGTGTGTGTGTAGGGGAGTAATGGAGGGCAAGGGTTGGGGGAAAGAGAGCTTAGGGGACTGGGAGGTCCCAGCTGGATCAGGAACAGGGTGGGAGAACAAGGGAAGAGATACCATGATGAATGAAGACCCCATGGGAATAAGAAGAAGCAATGTGCTAGAGACATCCCCAGGAACCTACAAAGATCACTCCACTATGGACTACTAGCAATGGTTGAGAGGGTGCATGAGCTGACCTACTCTGGTGATCGGATGGCCAACCACCCTAACTATCATGATAGAATTCTCATCCAGTGACTGATGGAAGCAGATACAGAGATCCATGGCCAAGCCCCAGGTATAGCTCCAGGAATCCAATCGACAAGAAAGAGGAGGGATTATATGAGCAAGAGTTATTGAGACCATGATTGGAAAAATTACAGAGACAACTAGCCAAACTTGTGGCAACACATTAACTGTGAACCAATAGCTGAGCAGCCTCCATGGAACTGGATCAGGCCCTCTGGATAAGTGAGACAGTTGTTTAGCTTGAATTGTTTAGGAGGCCCCCAGGCAGTGAGACTGGGACCTGTTCTTAGTGCATGAGCTGGCTTTTTGGAACCTAGTGCCTATGGTGAGACACTTTGCACAGCCTTAGTGCAGGGAGGAGAGGCTTGGACCTGCCTCAACTGTATGTACCAGGCTCTGCTCACTCCCTAGCCTTGGAGGAGGTGGGGATGGGGCGTGGGTTGGGGTGAAGGCTACGGAGTGAGAGGAGAAAGTACAGGGGAATCTGTGGTTGATATGTGAAATGAATAGAAAATCTCTTAATATAAAAAAGGAGAAAAAATTTAACCATTTACTAATCCATAGCTTACATCCTTCATTGTATGTCATTTTACTTTATTTTCCTATTCCGTATCTTATTTTCTATATTTTCCCTATCACAATAAATAAATGACAGTTCAAAAATATTCACTTAGGTAATTTTGAAAGAAAGGACATAAAAGAATTCAGTTTAAGTTATAAATGGGAAAACTGAATAGCTGGAAATATGCTTTCATTACCTGATAAGCTGAAATACTTGCTACCTTGAGCTGGAAGAGTATTGACATCCAAAGTTTTAATTATCAAACCTTAAAGTTGTTTGTGCTTGGGAAATAGATGTTTCTGTACAGCAATACAATTAATGAGATTTTGAGCTGTGACTAATAAACATTTAATAATGATTTATATTAGACTTCATTTTCCTTTGAGTGTTGCCTTTGTGTGTACAATAGAAAACAGGTGCCACAATATTCTACAGATACTGGAATTTAATAATTTTTACTGAGATTGGCATTATTCATCTAGAATCAAGTCACTTGTATTGCTATTGCTTCAGAAAACTTGATTAGAAGTTAGGGAATTTTAAAGCAAAAGTAATACCATTAGGTACACTTCTTAATGAAAAGTTGTTTAGATTCATTACATTGAAATTTGAATATTATACCTTCAGTGGTTTGTGATTTAAAACAATTTATTGGATTGTTGAGATGTGAATCTGGCAAAGACAAATAAAAAAAGCATAGAGAGGTCTGTTTTAATGCATTTTATTTTTCAACTCTTTCTCCAAACGCTTGGTCTATTAAGATCATTTTAATAGACACTGTATTTACTGGATTGCCAATGAAACTTTCTAAAATCACACACACACACACACACACACACACACACACACACATACACACACACACACATGCATACACATATATACACACACGCACACACACAGGGTGGGGAGAGAGAGAGATAGAGACAGAGACAGAGACAGAGAGACAGACAAAGAGACAGAGACAATGAGACAGAGACAGAGAGACAGAGAGAGCACTTGAGTTTTCAATACCTATTTTAACTTTTTTTTCTACAGCTTTGAATATAGTTTTTTCTTTTTTTAACAAATTATCTGCTCAAAAAGAGAAATGTCTGTAACTCTCAAGTGTTGAAGTGCTGTTGTGTCCAGAGTTGTATCTGGAAGTATTTCTGGAAACAGGCTTTTTCCTATTGTACACTTTTCACGTCATCCGCAAATCCCATTTCTCCCAGGAGAAAAACAAGGAATTATCTGCCAAAGAAGGAAGAATTTCTGAAGGGAGCCTGTATTTTTCATGTGGGAACGTTTTTGGCTTTTTATTTCCTGTTCATTGTGCTATGTCTGCTTCCGACACCTGATCTCATCGCAGTCACCAAGGCTGTGGTGATGAATGCAGCAAGCTGTGCAAGAGACCCTCTCCAGGCCGTCTCCACCCTTGTCTCCCAATATATTCAGAACAGCATTTTCTGAGACCACATAGTCCCACATCACAGCATAGTCAGTTTATTGAGGAATTACTGGTTTGTTCAGAAGTCATGTTTTTAAACTCATTAGACTTACACCTGTTCTACCCTGTAAATAGTAGTGTGTGAGTTCCACCATGCAGCTTCAGGTACTCATCATTCATTTCTCTGCTAACACCAGGAATGTTTTATTCTCCTTTGATTACTCTATCCCTAGGTTACTTTCATTAATACTTTCTACCACTTGTTACCATAAGTCTGCTCTTTAAAACCCAATCAAAATGTTAAGCTATAATGAATGCTTACATCTCTTGTTGAAAGAATAAATAAAAGTTATGTAGTATCTCTTTCTATTACTGACTTTTTAATGTTTAGAGAAGCTGAAGAGTCTGTCAGCAATTAGAAAATCATATATAAAAAGTGGTCATAATCTTGGTTTCTTCTAAGATATGAACTCTAACCTCAAGCCTAATAGATAGAAAAACTCTGCTGAGAAATAGACCTAAAAACAAGATTTCTACCCCAAATACTGGGTACTGAAAACACTGCTCTTACATCTGTAGTAGCAGGATGTGCAGTGATGAGCTGGTTGGTATAGGAATGCATTTTTATTGAAAGCTAAAATGAATTTTCAATTGTAGTTAATGTTGACTTCATCTTGTGTGTGTGTTCATATGTATGTGATTGCCTATGCATGTGAATGAATTAAGTGTTGGGGGGCAGAGAACAACATGGCCTAGTGCCTACCTTGGGTGTTATTCTTCAGGTTGCTATACCTGTTTTTTGTTGTTGTTGTTTTCCTTTATGTTTTCTTTCTTTTGCCAGATCTCTTATAGGCCTAGTACTCAGTGATAGACTAGCTGTTTAGGGAGCCCCAAGGATCCACCTGCCTCGATTATGAGGCTTTTTATGGCTAGGCAAGTTAATTTCTCTAGTATCGTTTGTAGCTTCAATGATAAATGAGAATTTTTGGTTTGGGTGCAGAGTTCCAAAATTCCAGATATTTTGGAGGCTGAAGCAGGAAGATTGGATTTTCAGGCCTGCCAATACATATAGTGAGTTTAAGCCAGTAAGAAAAACTTAGTAAGACGTCGTATCAAAATGAAAATTAAAAAGTGATGGAGATGAAGCCCAGTGGTTGATAGCTATCCAAGCAAGCAAAGGAACCTAGATTCAATTCCTAGGTCTAGAAAATGAAAGCATTAACTCATGTCCATCATTATTGCCATTGGAGAGCTCTCAAAAACATAAACACATTCTTGTCTTCCATGTATCAGAAATAATTGAATAAGAAGAAATCCACAGGCTACTTCAGTTTCATTGACTGTGACTGGCCAAATACTCCCGAATTTCCTGTAATGGTTGTTCATAACCGCAGGTTCTTTCGTTCCAATATTAATTACTAATGTTACCTCTCAGATCACAGGTTACACAGAGCACAGTAAATATATCTATATGTATCTATGTACCCATTTGTATATGTGCCTTACTGAAAGGCAGAGGCAGAGGCTGACACAGACATAAGGAGAGGAAATCAAGATTTTTGGCAAGATATGAAGAACAGAGACATATCTGCTGGAAAGCTTACTACAAAGTCAAGCTTTAGGGTTAAAGATGAACCAAGCCTCAGTCAAGTGGGTCACATCATCTCAGGTGTGGGGCAATGTGGATCGTTGAGATAAAGTTGAAACTGGGTCTAGAGGATTAAGAGGTGGATGATTAATGTATGTTCAAGCAGGCCTTGTCAACTAAGGAGATGGGCTGAATGATGGGACAACCAGGAGTTGTTATAACTTGTAACATCTGATGGTCAGATGGTTGGTGGGGCTTGCAGTCAGAGTTAAATGTCTTCCTTTTGATGGGGTCAAGTAGAAGGCTTTGCACCATTTTCTCAGTATGGTGTGTTCTGTATTTTGAACCTGTTTTTCCTGTTATTTTAGTACACCATACTCCCAAATTGTTTTGACAAACTTATAGGGTGGAATCTCTTTTACATTTTGGAGTAAGCTAGTTATCAGTCTGTACCTCTTGGGCATTGACAAATATGCTCTTATGTGCCAATAAGATGACTTTAATTTTCACCTGAAAACTGTGTGGCAAGGGGTAGTCTAAAAGTATACTGGTTTATGCAATATGTGGTGACATACAGCAGTGCACAGACTGACTGCAACACATATGCACAGATGCATAAATAGTCAATATATTATTATATGAAAGTTTGTGCTTAATAAAATGTACAGTAATCTTAATCATAATGTTTAAGAGTCTAATTAATCAGCTATAGATCATTACATGATGACTTACTATTTGCATATCTTACTTAAGTAGCTGTATTAATATTCTATAAAATCCAATGAAGAACTGATCACTAATCACAAGACATTGATGAGTGTGTCACTTAGAAAGGGACACATTTAAATTTCATCTTTGCAATTAACCTTAATCAGAGCAAAATTTAAATACTTTTTATTTAATTTTAAAAATTACTGGTATGTGTATTTGTGTGTGTGAGAGAGAGAGAATGTATGCCTGTGAGTAGAGATGCATTCAGGGTCCAGAGTAGGACAGCAAACTCCCTGGAGCCAGGAGTACTTTGAGCCACCTTGTGTGGGAACAAGGAACTGAACAGTGGCCTCTACAAAAGCACTACAAGCTCTTTGCTGAGCCATCTACCAGCCTCTAGCGTTTAGTTTTGATCTTCAGATATCAAGCAATGTATTTTCATCTTTGTCTCTATAATTATTTTCCAGTTTCAAATCATGCTAAAAATAATTGACTGGGTGTCACTGTAATCTAAAAGAAACAATGAGTCAAGTGTTCAACAGACCAAACTATCATAATTAAGATTACTTTTTTTATAGGCTAAAGTGCTGGTTCTGCTAAATAAGTGCTTTGAAGTATAATTTGATGCTGAATTACTTTAGTAATGTACCCTTTTAGTACATTTGAAGTTTCCATTGATTTTTTTAAAGAATATTTTCACGTGTAGGTTAGAGAAAGGTGAAATGAAATGAATTGTCAGTCCATATTGGGAAAAAAACTTGTATTTTATCTTTGAACATATTTTCTTTTTATGGAAAAGCATAATTTCCATAACTGAGTACTAACTCATATATGAGATGGCTTCAGTAATTCAGTAACATGTCTGAGAACACATATATTGCTTTACAGCACAAGACTATTGTGGATATTGATAATATGTTACCATTTTGAGATGTTTTAAATAGACCAAGGTAATCCAAGAGCTCTTTACAGATTAAGTCGGTAAACTAAGGATGTAGAGACTGGGTTTATTTCTAAGGTGAAGACAGCTTCAAAAATTCAAAGGATGCATTACGAAAGTGTCTAATTCCTAGCAAGTCTACTGCTGTTAACTTACTAGGAATTGTGTAACCTACAGAAATCCACTTTCCACTTCCTTTAAGCCAGTGGAGGAATTCTAGTGTCTTTTGAAGTTGTGTGATCCAAACGCTTAGAGAACAGCTATGGGGTGTGCCGGAAACCACAGCCAACTGGCTAGAGGCAATCCTCTTCTGTCTCCCCATTACCCTACAACTTCCTGTCAAGTAGTACTGTTCATATTCCTTGTAATTCCTGCCACAAAAATGAGGTTTTGATCAGTGCAATGAGATGGCAAAACAGAGTATTTGAAATAATTACTTAGATTCTGGAGATAATTGAAAATGTGCTTACATCCTGAAAGTTCAGGCCTAAGAAGACTAAATAATAATTAGTCTGAAACAAACAAAAGGAATAAATATTCTGATATTCTATATCCACAGCATATACATTTCAATTTGTAGTTGGTTTAAGATAAATTTTGACAATAAAGTTTTGAATATATAAGGCAGTTATCCTTATATGTCAAAAATATCAATATTTCTTAAGGTTATTGGTGCTTGACACATATCTACAGAATAATTGATCAATCATTAGGCAACACCAGTGATTGTTTAACTAACTAAATGTCACTTCATCAGTAAGTATGAAAAGTGAAAACAAAAATTTTAAAAAACATGTATTTTAAATTGCTTTGCAAATTTCATGGGGTGAGATAAGGAAGGGAACATTAATTCAGGTATTCAGATATTGTAAGCATTATAAAATGTGATGTTCAACACACAGGATATATTTCTTATAGCCAAATTAAACATAGAAACATTTTAAATATATGTAGAGAGAGGAATAACAAGAATTGTGGTGTTCCCTAATGTGAAAAGTTTGGAAATCTTTTCTTTGAAACAATTTATCTATTAGTACAGAAGAATATGGTGTTGGAAGATGGACGAGGATGCTATTGCAACTTCCTATCAGTTTTGCTGTTTAGAAATGGGAAAGATCTTGCAAATTTCCTTATGATGAAGACTTGCACCTTGTAGATGAAACTCAATCCTCTGAAAAAATATTTGATGACACTAAAGAAAGCAGATTTATTCTATTCATCTGTAGGATCATCTATACTTCTTTGATGATTCCCAGAAATATTGTGGTTTTGTGGCCATAACTGCTTCAACTAGTTGAGAAGCCAAGAAAAGGTGAGGCATAAATCTACAGCCAAGCAACTCTGGTTTCTGTATCTCCTGACACTCTCTGTCCCAGCACTGACATGCTCAGTGATGGCAGTAAGAATAATTCTACCTGTGAATGTTATCTCATGATACATTGTTTCTCTACTCCTTCTATGGTCAATATTATATGGGATATATTTGTTTTTGTTTTTTACTTTTTCTTTAAACTTTATGCTTACACAATTTTTTTAGAAAAATAATCATAAGATAATTACTATTTGAATAATATTAGGTTTTTTAATTGAATTTGAATTTAGCATTATAAACTTGGTTCTATTTTGTTCAATAAGATATTCTAATTGCTCTGAAGCATAGATAGCGCTTTGTTTTAACTTGATAGTTGTTGAGTCCCCCTTTTTTCCCACTAGTGTATCTAAGAAACCAGGTAAATCTTTTTCATAAACATGTAGAAATTTTGACTTTATGCATAATTATCTAAAAAAATCTTAAAATTATAATTATCTAGGTAAATACAAATTTTATTGCTACTATAATTGTATTTTATCAATTTATAGAAATGTTTGCTGCTGATATATAAGGTCATAATTGATAAACTCCCTCCTTAATTGAATTTATAGACATTCAATGGTTTCCTTGGAGGGAAATTTTATTATCTACAAATGATGACAAACTTTTCTACTTCTGTATTCTTTTGATATTTAGTTACTTTTATTTTCAGGTGTAGATGTGTTTTCCTGCATGTATTATGTTCACCTCCTGTGTATCTGGTGCCTACTGAGGTCAGAAGAAAGCAATAGATCTCTGGAACTTGGCAGTTCAGGTTTTGAACCCCTATGTGTATGCTGAGTAACCCAAGTCCTCTGTAGTGCTCTTAACCACTGAGCCATCTCTCCAAACTACTACTTTTCTGTTTATTTAGAACTCTAACTTACTCCATTCATTCCATTCAAACATGGTACTACATACTAAATAGTCCATGAGAAAGGAAGCTTATTTCTTGCAATAACTCTAGAGACTAAAAATTTCAAGATTGAGGTCCTGACTGGGACCTTGATGAGAGACTCTTCTCTTTGTTGTGAATGAAGGTGAGTGCAGAGACTTACTGCTGCTAAGGTGATGAGAATATTCATGATGGTGAAGTGCTAACCCTAAAATGAACATTTATAATATCCTCGTTAAGGTTCAGGTGACATCACCTAGAGGGCGTGAAAATGTAGCAGCCAGGTAATAGAGGGACAGGATTGAGAAACACGCTGGGCATGAGACAGCCATTGCAATTATGTACTCAAAGAAGCTGGGGTTGCCTGTAGTGAGTCTGAATGAGACTGTACCTATTTACAGCCAGTCTTGAATTAGAGGGGGAGCAGTGTTTGTGGGGTTCTACTCTTTCCTATTGAACTATTAGCAACTAATGGATGCTGGTTGAGGAAGATTTGTTCTTGTTGCCAAAAACCACAATTAAGTAATTAGGAGAATAATTTATAATGAATGTTGTCAAGGCCTTTGCAGTGAACAGGGGCACGTTTGCATTTTCTTTGGACTTAGGAACTATTTATTTTCTTTGGTAGGTAATAATCCAGCTCACTCATTGGCTTGTTTTTTTAAACAGATAACATTTTGATAATCACTTACACAGAATACATTTGCAATATCACGTGCAAGTTCCATGTATGTAAACAGCCAATGGTGACCTCTGCCAGAGACATCATTGGCTATCCTCTTGGTTCTAAAACACGGGTGATCAAACATCAAATTTTCATCCCATAAATTTTATACGGTAAAAAGACAATCAGTGGGAAAACACAGAGACTGATGCACTTGGGAGAAGATGAGAGAAAGAGAGAAAAAGAGACAGACACAGAGAAAGAGATACACAGAAGGTTGACTTCTATTTTGTCTTCTCAGCTGGGATATGAATATCACTACATACTTTTTCTCATTTATAAAAACAAAATTTTACTTTCTGAAGTTTCTCATATTAGACCCCAGGTTGAATACCCAATTTGAAGTGTGACTTTGTCATTTTTAACTAGACCCTGATTGATATACTGCTGAATTTATAATATTTCTATCTAAATTAAACTCCCTTCGTTAATCCATACATGAACACAATTTTCTGAACAATTTGAGAAAAGATCTGTAATGAAATAAAAATCATTTTTATGTTATCATAGTTTGAAAAAAGATCATCACTTCTGTGGACATTATTTCTAGTTTCACTGTGTGCATAGAGGGTTTGTCTCTCATTATCTTATCGTCTATCTTTATAACCCTTCCTTATCTGAGACTATAAACTTCATTCACAGTCCAACTCATTTCTAGTCACAGGAGAGTCACTCCAGGCACCCTTGGAAATCAAGCCTGTCTTAATGCCAGGGTATATTTATGGTGTTGCAAATGCTGAGGTCTATGAACATTCGTTAATTGCTGCTTTATGTACCCCCAATGCATACTGGAGAACAGACTCTACGGTATTTTTCAGTTAGACACATTGGCCCTCTATTTCTTGACCAGACATGTTATTGCTAAAATACTGAGATAATCATGTTTTCTGGGGAAGGAAGGGTGGTAGTTATAACCCAGTACTCTCTTCTCTGTTTACCATAAATGAGCTTTTCCTTTAATTCTCGATTTTTGCATGTACTTATGTCCAAGGAAATTTAGAGGACTTTGAGATGGTGAGTTTTGAAACCTGAAAGTGTATTTTCTGAACCACTGAACTTAAATGACTTCATTCCCTTCTGGGAAAGCTTGTGCTTATTCTTATAATTAAGTGGGTAAGATTTTTCATTCTGGTTTTCAGTGTTAAAGTATTTATCATTCCCCTAACATTCAATTTAGATGTATCAGTAAAAACTAATCATTCATCCTATTTTCTACCTATTGTCTCACTTCACAGTAACCTAGAGACATTAGAACCCAGTGCTTTCCAGTTCTCACTCATATTGACAGTATTCTTTGCACAATCATTAAACTTGTTTGGCTTCAGGATTACTATTCTCCCTACTAGCAATGTTGGCTTCAGGATTACTATTCTCCCTACTAGCAATGTTTCCACTTTTTTAATTATTTTCCCCTTCACAAGAGACTCAACATTTCCTGATCTTCTTCAAAGTCCAACCCATCTCTTTCCTGTTAAAACTACTGAATAGCTGAAGTATCCTTTCCCCTCTCTCTCCATTGTCTTCTGAATTAATTCTCATAATTTTAAGAATTTGAACATTAAAATGCACTTCTCCAGGAACAGGGCACTTCTTTAAGCCCCATCCTCACTTGGCTTCCAATCTAATTTACAACTAGAGTTGAATATCTTTCAGTAATTTTAACTGTATAACGCAAGAGAAACTTCTGATTGTTTTCCATAGAAAGCAATTTCTCCCCTTGATCACTTCATCTACTCATCTCTCATTACTGATTTTTAGAAGATTTGGTGTATATTGTTGACACTTTGATTCCATTACTATTTTAATTACAACATCTTTAAATCTCAAGTCTCTCTCATTTAATTTCTCATATCCATTCATTCATTTCCATTATGACTGCTCTGCCTCAGTCATCAAGCTATTGTTCTATGACTGAACTGTTAAATTCCATTCAAACTGGCCTGCTTTGGTAACAGGTTTCAAAAATGAAATCAGTACTTTTGCCTTGCATATTTAATGCTGTCTATATTCAAAGTATGGCCAACAAGGTACTGCACAATCTAACACTTCCATCACCTAATTCATTCTAAACTGTTATCACAGTAAATTGTAAATGTCTTGTTTTTCTTTCAGTTTCCTAAACTCTTTCCTGATAAGGACTTGGTTTCTTCTCTATCTTTTGGGAACATTCTCCCTTCAATACCCACATTTCTAGCTTATGGTTCATTCTTTTTTTTTTTTTTTTAAAAAAAAAACCTCTTTAAGAAGGATTTTTCCCAATATTTTCTATGTAGGATTGCATAGTATTTTGTCATAAGGACATTTCCTACACTGTTCATTGCCAGTTTCTAGTTACATAATTTTCCATTTTTCACTAAATATTTCATCACATGTCAAGTTTTAACCCATAAACTTGAGATGGAGACTCTTTTGATGCCCATCATATGCCAGATAGCATAGCAGTTAGGATAAAGTAGCTTCTAGTTGTTTTATTTTGTTTAATTAATGAATGAGTCTACTCATGAATAAAGACTTCTTGGTTGTCACAGCAAACTTGTTTTATGTAAGCTTTATATGATGTGACAGACTTTAGAAGCAACACTCACAGGAATAGGGAAACATGAGTGTGTGTGTGTGTGTGTGTGTGTGTGTGTGTGTGTGTGTGTGTGTGATGAACAAATGGTCAGCTGGGGGAAAAATAGGTGGGAAATATAACATAATGGCAAGGGACAGGAGGGGCTCAGAAAAGCCTTCGGCTAGGTGCTGTCTGCACCAGTCTGTGGAGACAGGGATGCTCTCACTGTGGATATGAGAAGGGGATCTCTCATGTATCATCTTCAGGGGGAACAGATGGCCCCTTTGACTTCTATGATATGCTGAAGTGCATTAAGTCCTAGTCCATGGGCTCTTGCCCCTAAACCTGTGTGTAGAAACATGAAAGAGCACAAAACAATATAAAGGAAGAGAAAAAGTGTTTATCATCTTTCCTTTCCTATTTCTTTCTGCAATGTAATTCTTTTAGGAGAAAATAAATTGATTCCAAATTACACTTACTATTATTAAATTCCTAAAGTATTACTCCTTACTTATGGAAATCTGATTTCAAAAAAGTATTCTTAGAGGTGCTTTTTTTTTAAACATAACAATAGAATCAAAGAAAGTTTTCTGCAAAATTAACTTCAATTTGTTTTTCAAGCTTCTTTTGAAATTAATGAGGGAAAAGCTCATGTGATTTGAATATTGAATTCCCTCGCGACTTTTTTAAATAAGGCCATTTGATTCAACAGGACTTCAAAGGCAAGTGGGTAAAGATGCAAATTAATTTAATAGATAAGCCACCACAGGACTGATTAGGAAGCACTTACTGATCCCTTAGCTGATTGTAGGGTAGAGCCAATAATCAGGGGTTAACTTAAAACACAAAGACAACAGGTTTATTTTACAAGACTCTTGAGAACGAAGAGAGACTGGAAATGGTCACATTTATCTTGATAGTCATTTGGAAGGGTGCATTAATAATTAAACCTTTGTGTTCTAAATATACAGACATAATAGCAGTGCCAAGGCACTGTTAATCAAATATGCATACTAGAAACTGTTGTGATACTTTTGATGAGCATTTGCCTGTCCTTCATACGGCTAAAGGCAAGCATTTGATTCTGTGGTATTTAATTGCCTTTTACAAAAGGTAATCATTATCTATTATTCTGCAGGGAATTAGAACTTAATTTCATGGTTTAAAATTTTTGAAAGCTGTGGATCTTATATGTTTAGATAGGAAATATGTGTAAGAGGTGTGCACACATTAAAATTATAATAAATATTTATAAAACTAAGAATTTACTCCCAAGTACTTACAATGTAAATCAATTAATTATTTAGTTAATATTTAAAATTTAACAGCACTGTAATTTTAATTATTGTGAGTTATTGTGAGTGTTATGTTGGCATATTAATTTATTTTATGCAACTCTTTATATTAATTATGAAGCAACTTGAAAAGGTTGAAAGTCTTTTTGTATTGTTGTAAAGATAGTCTCCTAAATCTTCTTCCACAGTGTTTTAAATTACTGTGAAACTGCTACTTACCTTTTAGTAATATGTCAAGAGCATACTCAGAACAATTTGTGAATGTGGGGCTTTAAGATTTCATGATGTTTCATAAGCTTTTTAATCTTTCTTCCTTTGCTGATTGAGATGGCTAATTTCTCTCAAGTTTCCACATTAATATTGGTTAATTATGCAATCATAAAAATTATTTTGTTTTTTTTTTATGTTTGAGATGGAGATAAAATGGCTCTTGGGTACGTTTGGAGCAATAACGAAGAAAGGATGAGTAAAGGGAATTTGACTTTGAAGCAGTCCCTGTTACTGTCCTGTTCCTAATTCTGCCATTTTTCACTCATCTTTGCTCCTGCTGGGGGGAGGGAGGATAGCATGATTAACCATCTCTCTCACTGAATGCTACATCAACATACATTTTCTTAAAGCTAAATAGCCTAAAATTAACTTGTTTGTAAATATTTGAGCACGACATGAAAGGATTTATATAATTTAGGGGAAAAGGTTGAAACAATAATAAATGGAAACCTATACACTTAAATCCCTGAAAACATCAATAACATCTGATCATCTCCTGTGCTTTCTTCCTTCATCTTCTTCAGTCTGTAATAGTAGAGTTCAAAATTATCATGAGGCAGGACTGAGCTCCTCCCCTTGCATAAAGGCTGGGCAAGGCATTCCAGCATTGGGAATGGGTTCCCAAAATCCAGCTAAATGCCAGGGACATGTCTTGATCTCACTGCAAGGAGCCTTACAAAGAGACCAAGCTACTGCCTCAACTTGATGTGCCATGCTTTGTTCAAGCCCATGAGAGGCCTGCCCCTTTTTGAATGGAGAAAGAGGAGGAGTGGAATAGGGGGAGATAGATGGAAAGGAGAGTGGGGGACCAGGAGGAGAGGACCAAGGGGAAACTGAGGTTGGTATGTAAAATAAATGAAAAAATATTTAAATAAATAAAAAAAAATAACATGAACTGGGTTAACAATTATTTGATAGTTTTTTCTATGTATCATATATTTCCTTAGGAAATACATTATTCAGTTTAGCATAGTTTTGGTAAATGTAAGTGTTTTTGGAATATTTTTCTGTGAATTACTTTTTTACACTTAATCATTGTACTACATGTCAGCTTGTTCAGGCAATGTAGGTACCATTTATTTCTTTGTATTGTCTTTGTGTTTCATGATTGGCTTCCAAGATTCACCTGTCCATGTATTTATACTCTTGCTAAAAAGGCACAGATACCCTCTTATCAGATAAGTTTGGGATAGACTGTTGGACCACTGCTTGACCTTGACTTTATAGAAGTGTTAGGGGATTGGATAAATAGTGATTGGTGTTAGATAATAATGAGATACAGTAAAATTATTCACTAAAAATGGCATGTTCCTGGGCAAGTTAGTATTTTTTGTCAACTTGACAGTAGCTAGAGTTATTTAGGAAGAGGAACTTCAACTAAGAATATTCTTTCATAAAATTACTTGTAGACAAGTCTGTAGGATGTTTTCTTGATTAATGATTGATGTAGGTGAGCCCAATGTACAAGATGCAGTGTCACTCTTGAGGACAGTTTTGAAATTTTATAAAAAGCAGGTCAAGCTGAACGAGACAGTAAACAGCATTTTTCAATGTTTATACTTCAGGTCCTGCTTCGAGGTTCCTGCCTATTTGAATCCCTGTCCTGACTTCCGTCAGTGACAGACTGTTTTTACTTGAAAATGTAACATGAAATAAACTCTTTCCTCTCCAATTTGCTTCTGGTTGTGGTGTTTTTATCACAGTAATAGAAACCCTAACTAAGATCTCTCTCCAATGTTTTTATAAAAATGGACACAATGATGTTTATTCAAGCAAATCAAGAAGCAATGACTTCAGAGAAGACTGGGCCTATTTACAAAGAGAGGGGTCAATGGAGAAAACAAATTATGCTGATTCATTGAATAGTGTGTCCTCTAAATCCCCCCTACCCACTGAAAAATTCCCAGACATAAGTAATCTGGAAAAGAATAAAACCAGGAACTCTTATAATCTACATGGAAACAAAACCCAAGAAATCAAGGTCACACCCTTGCTATTTTTGTTAAGATTATCAAGAAAACTAAACTATTTGTCATCACTTTATCAGTACAAAAAGACTCACAGTATTGGAGAGAAAAAAAAGTACCACAAAAGCCAACCTTATCCAATAGAATAGGATACTAGAGGAGAGTACCTAACTACTAACAATGTACACTCATTCCAGGAGACTGAAGCTTTTACAAATATCATCTTGATTTCTTCCCTCTGGAGTGGAGTTCTTTATTACTTAATATAGTTTAGAACTTCTGTTACCCAAAAGCTGATATATTAATGATTTGGTTTCCAGCTTATCATTATGAGTAAAACACTTCAGGTAAAATGTTCAACATATCCCTGTTAAGAAGCCTTCTGGTTACTAGGGAATGCCCTTAAACAGCATAGAGGAACCATAACTCATTCCTCCTGTCATTCACTTCCCAAACCCAGAGTGAATGGCTGTACCTTGCCATAGATGGCTGCCATGATGTCTTCCTAAGGACCTAAAAGAAATATAACATGGTCATTCATGACTCTTTACATTCATGAGGATGTCTTTTTGTATGCTGTGAAGATGTGTTGCTCTGATTGGTTGATAAATAAAGCTGTATTGGCCTATGGCGAGGTAGCTTAGAGGCACGTGGGAAATCCAAGCAGATATACAGAGAGAAAAAAGGAGAGGAGTGAGAGAAAGATGCCAGTCACTGCCTAAAGAGCAGCAAGGTGTCAGCACACCAGTAATGCCACAGCCATGTGGCAACTTATAGATTAATAGAAATGGATTAAGTTATAAGATCTAACTAGCAAGAAGCCTGCCATAAGCCATGCAATTGGTAATTAATATTAAGCCTCTGAGTGATTATATATATAAATGGCTATGGTACCATGGGGCTGGACCAGACTGGAGAAACTTACAGCTACACATGTAAACCTTTTCCATTTGCAAGAGTATAATTTTAAGCATTCATTGTAGTATCAGAAAACTGAGTAGCACTCTGTTTGGTGCTGGAATGCTGGTTACTTACAGAAAAGCCAACTGCTTGTGTCATAGATCTTAGAATTATAAGTAGCTTCAGTTATGTAGATGATGAGACCTTGTTTCTGGCATTAAATGATACATTTAAGGCCTGACAATGAAGGGGAGTGCATTCCCTAGGACAGAGATAATGAAGAATTGAGGCTTACTAACTACATTTTTCACTGCTCTGATGAAATAGCTTACAAATGATTTTAAGGGAGAAAAGGATTATTTTGGCTCACAGACTGAAGACAGGATCCATCATGGTGAGGAATCTTGGAGATTGGATCATCCTTGCCCAGAATACATAAAGAAATAAATGCTGGTGTTCATATGACTCCCCCCTTTATATTCAATGACCCTATGTCACTGGTGAGTGTCACCTCCTCAGTAAAACATTTCTCAAAACTACCTCGAGGCACAGAAAAAGGTGTGTTTTCATGGCAATACTAAATCCAGACTTGGTGGCAAAGAAAATTGACCATCACAGTGACCCAGAGTACAGATATCTGTAAACAGATGTTTGTCCTTGCAAATTGTCGCTACCTTATCATGAGAAACTTAGAGTTACTTCTTGGTCCTTTGTTTTTGGAGTCAGTTAATGTGATTTTCTGGAAATTCTGCTATAGCACCAACCAAGTCTTGAACTTGTAGAGAGAATACTCAAGCCAAACCTGTCAAAACCAGCCAATGCCTTGGCAACTGTAGACATGGAGCACTGCATCTGACCTGTGAAAAAGAAATGCCCTTTTCTGTACTCTACTGAGAAAATTGTCTTTTTAGAATAGATGATTCACCAGAACACTGATCACTTAATCAATACACTATAATCTTACATCCTTTACACAGTGATGGGCATTTATGTCATTTCCAATTTGGACAATTAGCAGGGAATTGATTCTTGGCCAAAAACTTATAATTTCCATCCCTTGCTTTATGATTCTGGAAGTAAAATCTGCCAAACCTCATCACTTTGTCAGGTAATTTGTGGGCTTATGCTGATATGCTTGCAGGAGGAAGGTATGGTAAGGCAGACAGCTGCTTTTCCTCACTGATTTCCTGTTTCTTTGAGCATCTTCAGAACAGTTACCACCTTCAGCTCAGAAATTAAAACACCTTCCCATAGCACTGGGTGGATCCTCCTTGCAGTTTTACTAAAATATAAAAATGTATTTCATCATAGCCTCTCAGAAGCCCCTACACAACCTGAATGGTACCTGTTCCTCTGAAGTCCAGACTTCCGTCCACCTCGCCCTCCTCAGGTGCCTCTGCTGTGTTGGGTATGCACTATCTCTAATGAAATCTCTTCCATTTTATTAGATCAATGTCTTCTAATCCCTGCCCTCATTCTTAGAGATAGAAACTTCTAGAAGTAACCACCTTTGGAAAACCTTCATATACCTTTTCATTTTTTTTCCTGGCACATAATTAAGAGAATTAGATCTGCTATAGAACAATCATATTTTTTTCTCTGTTGAAAAAAAACCAGAAGAAATTCCATATTCTAGTTAAATCTCTATGATTTTGTTTGCAAGATTTTGGTTGCAATTGAGATCACAAAACAGACTAGGTTGGTTCAGAGTTCCTAGGTGAAATAGAGGAACAATTGGTGAAGTAACATCCATGAATACCCTCCATTAAATATTTTGAGCCTGGCAAACCTCAGTTTGGAGTCCCCCTCATTCTTGCAGTAGTTGTGAAACAACATGGAGCCATACATTTCAGAGCTATCCAATAGTGTTCCAGTGCCACTAAACATCATTCTGCCAAACAAGTTGCACATTTGCACCTTTGACAGTTAAACCTGTGCTTCTCTTGTCTCTCTCACTGCATGGTTTAAAGGCTCTTACCATTGATAATGGATCTGTATTGCCATTCTGTATATGACCTAAATACAAATACCTTTTAATTTTTTTTTTTTTTTGGTTTTTCGAGACAGGGTTTCTCTGTGTAGCTTTGCGCCTTTCCTGGAGCTCACTTGGTAGCCCAGGCTGGCCTCGAACTCACAGAGATCCGCCTGGCTCTGCCTCCCGAGTGCTGGGATTAAAGGCGTGCGCCACCAACGCCCGGCACCTTTTAATTTTTTTAAAGTTGTGTTTTATTTATTTGCTTTCCAGCATTTTTTCACATCTTCATGACCCTTGGTTTTTATATCTCTTCATTTTCTTTTTTTATAAATATCTTTATTTTATAATTAATTTAATTTTACATATCAGCCATGGATTCCCCTGTCCTCCCTCCTCATACCTCCCAGGTTTCTCCCCCAATCAATCCCCCATTCCCACCTCCTCCAAGGCAAAGTCTCCCCTGGGGAGGCAGCCCAGCCTGGTAGATTCAGTTGAGGTAGGTCCAGTCCCCTCCTCCCTGCACCAAGGCTGAGCAAAGTGTCTCAGCATAGGCCTTAGGTTCCCAAAAGCCAGCTCATACACCAAGAACAGGTCCTGGTCCCACTGCCTGGAGGCCTCCCAAACAGTTCAAGCTAATCAACTGTCTCACTTATCCAGAGGGCCTGGTCCAGTTCCATGGGGGCTCCTCAGCTATTGGTTCACAGTTCATGTGTTTCGGCTAGTTTGGCTATTTGTCCCTATGCTTTTTCCAGTCATGGTCTCAATATCTCTTGCTCATATAATCCCTCCTCTCTCTAGTTGATTAGACTCCTGGAGCTCCACCTGGGGTTTGGCCGTGGATCTCTGCATCTGCTTTATTTAAACTTTGAGAATTTCATACAATGGATTTTGATCATACTCATCACTCTTCATCTCCTTTCAGACCCTGTCCCTGTCTCTCTCTCTCTCTCTCTCTCTCTCTCTCTCTCTCTCTCTCTCTCTCTCTCTGTTGCAGGCCACGAAATCCAGTTTATATGGCCTGAATACTCTCAGCCATGGGGCCTGCCAGGGACTGTTGATATATCAATTATGATATCATTGCAAAAGAAAAACCTGACATATCTCTCCCAGAATAGGCTATATTTGGTGGCCACCACCGTTCTACTAGCTTGGATTTCTTTTTCCTAACATGAACTCTTCTTACAGTTCTTGTGCATGCTGTCACAGTCTTCACAAAGTTACATGCATATCTGGCCTCTTGTGTTTGAGATCCATTTTTCTTGAAGTTATTCACTCCCTTGGCTTTTTTAATCTTTTTGTCTACTCTTCTATTTGGATTCCTGAGTCTTGAAAGGAAGTCATCTTTTAAGGAAGGGAAAATATAATATAATCTTATGAAGGTGTAAAGAGGAAAAATGGAACAGGAAAGAATGAATAGGATGGGGGCTTGAAGGGTAAGGTAGAAGAGTGAACGTGTGGAAGGAGACTAACATCAAAGACTTTTTGATAACCAAATCCTTATATAATGCACATATAATTTCATATAATACACATATATATTATATATTCATATCTTAGGGTGTATATACATATGATGTGTACATAATTTAATATCATAGTCATCTCAGGACTAGGACTTCCCTTTGTTTCTTCTTGATTGAACTAACACTCATATTAAAAACTATGGCTGGGGAGATGTCTCAGTCAGTTAAGTGCTTGCCAAGTACAATGCTGAAGACATGAATTTGTTCCTCAGCACTCACATAAAAACCATGTTATAGTCACATGTGTGTAACATCATTTCTGTCAAGGAAGAGCCAGAAAACCCCTTGGGATAGCTGCCCAACCATTCTAGCCTAATTTGCAAGCCAATGGTCTTAATGAGAGACCTTGTTACAAAAAACGGAGTGTATGGTTCCAGAAACAACAAACAGGTATGACTTCCGAACTTCATACATATGTGCACATACATACAAGGGATTGCATATATCTCAGCCTGCCTCACAGATGATCAAAACCCCAAATTTTGAGAACCTCCTACCAATCATACTCCATGAATTTTAAGTCCATTTAATATGTTCTTCCCAAACATAAGCACATATTTATAGGGAGTAGCTCAGTGTCATACTGTTTGTCTAGCAAGGTTAAGATTTGAATTAAATCAAAATATTGATAAAAATTTTCCCTCTTAATCTGTTTAACAGAAAGATGGTCATGCACTTCTCTTTTCTTTTCTTGTTATTGAAGTGGTGGAATCAACCCCAGAACTCCACAATTGCTAAATGGTTGCTATACTACCATATCCCCAGGATTGATAACCACCTTAAGATTTTATTTTGCATTCTATTATAAACTGGAACATGTCAAAAGCCATTTATTATGCTTCTGTTTTTGTTTTTTTATAAATGGTATCAATTTTAGTTATGAGAGCTTCAGAACTGTGCTTGAGAACTGGTAATTTTAAAATTTTATTATTAAAAAAGCCTTGCGGGGGTTGGGGATTTAGCTCAGTGGTAGAGTGCTTGCCTAGCAAATGCAAGGCCCTGGGTTCGATCCTCAGCTCAAAAAAAAAAAAAAAAAAAAAAAAAAGTTTAGCCGGGCGGTGGTGGCGCACGCCTTTAATCCCAGCACTCGGGAGGCAGAGCCAGGCGGATCTCTGTGAGTTCGAGGCCAGCCTGGGCTACCAAGTGAGTCCCAGGAAAGGCGCAAAGCTACGCAGAGAAACCCTGTCTCGAAAAAACCAAAAAAAAAAAAGTCTTGCAAACATATAAAAACATCATGCACCTAAATTAATACTTCATATCTATGTGTGTATATAAATGCACACATAAAGACAGTGCATATATATAATTTCTAAAAGTATATGTGTGGGGTTTTTTACTATTATATATAATATTTATTTCAAAAAGCATTTCTACTTATTTACTATCCTATCATCAGAATAATTTTTGTCAATAAAATATGAAGTATGATACTTTATTTAATATGTGAGAACAAGAGCTACAAATCATTGAAGTAATTTCAAAATTGACACTGTTTCAATTTTTTTTTCTCTTTTGGTCTTCATTGCTAAAATGTGATAATATTTTTTAAAAAAATCTGAATAAATATATTCTTTAGCCAAAGTAAGACAAAAATAAGTAAAATTTTTACACTATCCTATGAATCATGAATGTGTAACACTGTAAGAAAAAGTAAAGGCTGATATTATTTTTCACATAATATTAAGAAACTCTCCAAAAAAGAGATTAGATGCTGTGATTATTTTAATGGAAAAGATGTCTTTTGAAGTAATTTCCCATATGATTTATAACTATCTTGAGATACTTTTGGTATTTTCATTAAAGTTCGTATAAATAATGTTTTATAGATTATTGGCTATCATCAAGAATATATTATTAGATACTGTTTTTACTAGAATTTGCTGGATTTGCCTGTTAATATCTGTCTTTGTTAGCCTTGTGGTCACATACATGAAATTGAAATATTATAAAATATTCCCAAATTCCTGAAGAGATCATATTTTAATATAACAGTAATAGTAATTGAATTTTAGCTATGCAATTTTCTTAAGAAGAGTTATGATATGAAAGACCAATGAATATGCAATTGCTATGAAACTAGTATATAGTTTGTATATGAAATACTAAACAATATTACTTACCCATTCTTGCAGTAGCATATATCAATGGACATAGAATTAATATCAATTAATCATATATGAAATATTTGTTACTTGAAGAGTCAAATGTTAGAAAAATCATTTGTTCTTTACTATGATTACAAATTCACTATTTAAAACATTGAGTTTCATAACTAACAAATTATTTGTGTTTAAATAAAGATTAGTAGAGGGCAGTTGAGATGCAAGAGATACATATATATAAAAGAAATCCCAAATAACATAGATTCACACTTTAAATTTATATGTTTTTTCTGATGCTTTAGTGTGTGATGGTTAATTATTTTCAAAACAAGTTTGATTTTTTAAAATATTTTGATTTTATAATTAATTTAATTTTACATTTCAGCCACGGATTCCCCTGTCCTCCCTCCTCACACCCCCCAGCCTTCCCCCCCAATCAATCCCCCATTCCCACCTCCTCCAAAGTAAGGTCTCCCCTGGGGAGGCAGCCCAGCCTGGTAGATTCAGTTGAGGCAGGTCCAGTCCCCTCCTCCCTACACCAAGGCTGAGGAAATTGTCTCAGCATAGGCCCTAGGTTCCAAAAAGCCAGCTCATGCACCAAGGACAGGTCCCAGTTCCACTGCCTGGGGGCCTCCTAAACAGTTCAAGCTAATCAACTATCTCACTTATCCAGAGGGCCTGGTCTAGTATATCATTGTGAATGAGGTAACCCAGACTCAGAAAGACAAACATGGTATGTGCTCACTCATAAGTGGATACTAGATGTAAAGCAAAGGATAACCAGACTCCAGAGAGTCTACCTAGTAAAGAGGACCCTAAGAAAGACAAAGGGATCGCCCAATGACAGAGAAATGGATGAGATCTACATGAGCAAATTGGGGTCAGGGGTAATGGAGGTGGAAAGTGAGCTTAGGGGAGTGGGAGGTCCCAGCTGGATCAGGAACAGAGAGGGAGAACAAGGAAAGAGATACCATGATAGATGAAGACCCCATGGGAATAGAAAGAAGCAGAGTGCTAGAGAGGTCCCCAGAAATCCACAAAGATACCTCCATTATACACTACTGACAATGGTCGAGAGAGTGCCTGAGCTGACCTACTCTGGTGATAAGATGGCCAAACACCCTAACTGTCATGATAGAGCTCTCATCCAGTGACTGATGGAAGCAGATGCAGATATCCACAGCCAAGCCCCAGGTGGAGCTCCAGGAATCCAATCTGCGAGAGAGAGGAGGGATTATATGAGCAAGAGATGTTGAGACCATGATTGGAAAAGGCACAGGTACAAATAGCCAAACTAGTGGAAACATATGAACAGTGAACCAATAGCTGAGGAGGCCCCATGGAACTGGACCAAGCCCTCTAAATTTGATCTTTTAAGGGTTAACTACATAGCTTTATGAGAAAATAACCTCTTAGGTTTTTTTTTTTTCTGTTTTGTTTTGTTTTTACTGATTTCACTAACCTATGGATGATAAATTATAATCATCTGTTCTCCCTGACACAGGTTGCATGTGAACATATTAAACCAAATATGGATGAAAATAGGAAGAAACATTGTTCTTTTGTTGAATTTGAGACAACTTGCTCATGGCATTACATTTTTTGTAATTTATGAATAAATCTTAGTGACTACATGTATAATCATTTACATCACATTAGATGTGTATTATAAAGTGTACCAAAGGATAGATATAAGTTACAATCAAACAACATGTCATTTTATAGGAAAGATCTTTAATAGCTGTAGATTCTGCTGTGTATTATAAAGTGTACTAAAGGATGGATATAAGTTACAATCAAACAACATGTCATTTTATAGGAAGGATCTTTAATAGCTGTGGATTCTGATATTTAGACAAATAACCTGCCAAAATACAGGTTGAACTGCTTTTTGCATTTTGAAAACATTTCTATCATTTTTTAGATTAAAAAATGATTACTTCATTTCCACCTTCCCTCTCCTCTCTCCACACCTTCCCATAGGAACCTCCCATCTCTCTTTCAAGTTTGTGGCCCTCTTTATCATCAATTTCATGAATATTAATATATATTCATAAATTTAACTTGCTTGGTCTGTCTAATGTTAACTTGTATGTGTATTTTCAGGGCAGAACATTTGGTGCTGGAAAATCAATTGATTTTCTCTTTTCTGGGAGAGACTATTTCTCCAGTTCTCAGTACTCTTTAACTGCCTGTAGTACTTAGTGTAGGCTTGAGGCTTTGTGGACTTTCTCCTATTCACTTAAGCATTGCTGTTGGTGTTGTCTTTGTCTTGTTCCAATGGACACATATTTAAAGTTTTTTTGTATGTTTGAATCCACATTGGAGAGTCAGTTCTGTGCTAATGTATGATATCTCTGGTGTCTTATTTGTAAAGGGTTCATTCAGGTAGTGATTTAAAACAGATATAAAATATTCTTAATCTCTAAAATTGTTCCTAAATTAAATATACAATTCTTACTAATATAATTTCTTTTCAACTAGAATACCACAGTACATACATCACATTGGTTTTTATGCAAATGTAACACACAACTCTTGGGGGCTTAGGCATGATATAGTACTCTTAGATCTCTCTTCAGGAGATGTCATTCATACATACAGAAAGTAAATGACATACAAGTTTGGTAGAACCAAGAAGAGAGATCACAATGCAAGCAATTATCAAAACGCATGTACCAATTTCATCGTTAGAATAAAAAATATGAAGAACAGTGGGTTAATGAACAAGAACGGAATTGTAAGTAAGCATAGTCCTTTCCTTTTAAAAATTTTTTGAAAGGAAACAATTGCAACTTTCACTGCAGCAGTGACCATCATGGCGTCCATCTGTTTTGCTGTTTTAGCAGGGTCTATGTGTCCATTAGCTGGTGTGTGAATAAACACAAGCATTTCGAAGAGTAGTGCGAACTCCACAGGTTCTCCTTTTGATTTGTTGTAGTTCATCATTTCCTGCAACTCTAAGCTCTGCACTGTGTAAATCTTAAAAATATTTTATAGACTATAAAATAATAATTATGAAATTTTGCATGTATTTTAGTGGCAGATGGGTAAATAAATAAATTTAAAAATACTACTGATACCAATAAAAAAAATGAGGCTGTGGTATATTCAAACGTTCTTCTAACAACACGCCCTTTCACTTAAGTCTCTGCTAAGAATAATGGGAAATTTCTATGTACAAATAGTAGTTACTATGATGGACTATGAATAGATAAAAACATAGGACTTGTTAAAACTACTGAATGTGACAAGGTTGGGTGTTTTAGTCTGAGATACAAAGAAACAGAGAAGAGGAATACTTTTTACCTATATTAGGGTGGCCATGGTAGAATAAAATTTTTTCTAATTATTTCTCCACATTCTTTTATTAAATTTCAGATTCAAAACCACCTGGATAAAAGCTTAATTAACAGTTTAATCTGCATAACCTCATCTTGAGTCTTTGAGGAGCCAGGACTGCAAGGATCCCTAAGGCTTCCAGATGTTGAGAGACATACAGTGATGCAATTTTCACCAACATTAACTACTCAACT
This sequence comes from Peromyscus melanophrys, assembly GCA_902168415.1. Taxonomy (NCBI): domain Eukaryota; kingdom Metazoa; phylum Chordata; class Mammalia; order Rodentia; family Cricetidae; genus Peromyscus; species Peromyscus melanophrys. The sequence goes on along the minus strand of CABHPR010151803.1, from coordinate 773 downwards.
ATGGAAGGGAAACTGTATTGTGAATTTTCAAAACTCATGATAATTGCCAATATATCTTGCAGTTTTGGAACTGATATATAAGAGCAACTGATTGAATTTTGTATCTTGATATCTAATGAAAGTCTTTATCAATTTTAAGAGAAGATTTTATGTTTAATTGCTTCTTTCATTATTTCCTCTTTTTTCCCCACAAGTCTCACTCCTACTTCTATGAGTATTTTATATGTAATCTTCTACATATATTACAAAGGCTTGCATGTGCATGGGTGGTCATTATGTATTTGAGCAAGGACAGCTGGCCAGTGACTACAACATTGAGAAATATAACTCTCCTTTCCCTACCAATCATTAACTGCATACCGTTCCTCAGGATGCAGTGGGGGACATGAATCTCTTCCCTATCCATGATAAATGCCAATGTGTCCAATCTTGAGAAGGCCTTATGTAGGTAACCACTACTAGTATGAGTCCAAAAGACGATATCTCATCACTGTTTTCCATCCTGAGGCCCTTAGATTATTTTTTATCCTCTTCTCTGAAATTTGTTAAGTCTTGGAGGAGATGATATTGATGCCCATTTATGACTGAGCACTCAACAGTAGCTTATTCTCCTAATTTTAACCAGTAATGATTCTCTGAATTAATCATCTTGTACATTGCAAACCAAAGCTTCTCTAGCTGAGGTTGAGAACAGAATGAATCTAATAGTATAAATATGTAAGTATTTGAAAGCAACATTACAAATATATTCTTTTAGAAATATTAAAAGGTTA
>CABHPR010151802.1:29692-52046 GCA_902168415.1 Peromyscus melanophrys | reverse complement strand
TGTGTGTGTGTGTGTGTGTGTGTGTGTGTGTGTGTGTGTGTGTGTGTTTCTCATGCTCACAAAAAATCTGTAACAGAACCGGGAGTTTAGGTCTTTTTTCATATGGATAATCAGAAAGGGAAGCATTAATGTTACATCACAAAGCACTTTGAACTGAAAAGATTCTATACAAATATAAAATCCTATTATTGGCATTTTGTTAGTATAATTGTCAGTGAGTAATTTGTTGGAAATAAACACCTCAAACAGTAGATTAAAACAATAACCCCTTTAATATGTTCACAATGCTTTTGGTCAGCAAATTAAGCTGGGCTTGGTTGAATGGATCCAATGTTGGCTGGGGTACCTCTAGCATGCTTACAGAGTAAGCTGCAGGTCTAATAGGCAGTTGTGCTTCCATAGATGGGTAGTTATTTACCTTGATGGGGATGTCTGATACTTATGTGTGTCATCATTCAACAGATCAACTAGGCCCAGTTTGTTTTTACTAGGTAGCTGAAGGGTTCCCCAGGACCCAGAAGAAATTGATCAGGCCCCTAGAGAGTAGGGCTTATGCCTAACAGTCATTTTGAACATTACATTTTTTGTCCAGAGCAGATCCATAATGCTCAAATAGTTTCAAGTGGTAGAAGAATGCACAGAATCTCCTGGTGGGAGATGCTATAAATACATTGAGAACAGTATGGATAAAAGGACCATCACAGTCCTTTTGATAGATTACCTTGATCATCATACTAAAGCAGGGCCAATGTCAGTCACTGGCTTCTCTGTTTTGTGACCAAAAGCAAACCTTTGAAACTGCTCAACTATGATATGACTCTTAATCATTGCATCCCTGACTTCCAATACTTAAAACCATATTTTGAACGTGGAAACAAGAGTTGACAGTACACTTCCCTACATAAATATCATGTGATAGTGGGAAAAGAAAGCCTTCTTAAGTGATTCCCTGAGAGTTTGAAAGGGATACAACTCTCTGCCAAAGCTTATGTCAGACACCTTCCATTTGAGGATGGCAGTCTAATGGACATGCTAACTAGTCATTTATCTCAAGTTTCCAAGTTCTACTCAAGCATTAAGTAAGGGCATAAGAAAGCTGAGCACTTGGACACCATTATATCAGTTCCACACAGAATTGCCTGCCTTGCCTTATGATTTAATGTCACACCCTCTGCCTTTATGGAGACCCAGTGTGTGAACTCCCCCAGAGAAGAGCATTTCTCTGTTGTTCTTTTTTAAAAATTCTGCTTGTAAAATATTGCAATGAATGCTTCAGTTCTTTGTTCTTTTTTCCCTTCCTTTAATATGGGTGTGCATACTTAGGTTAAAGTCCAGGAAGAATTTTCTGTCTTGATGAATTTGCATGTTTTCTAATATTGTGTAATTCAAAGTGTCTCAGCTTGCACAAAATAAACTAATTGTCCCTGTACTATAATCTTCTCAACTCAAGTGCCCAAAATTGCCAATTCTGTCTGCCTTTTTCCCACTAAATGCCTTTTCAAATAACCCTCCATGTTATTTCTTCTACTTGTTTTAACTGCCAAGTCACCTTAAGCCATTTCAGAGAAAGTCAAAGGACATATTTTTTAAATCATTTCTAAGTGAACTAATGTCCTGGAGAGATGTTTGCATAATTATAAGTTTGAGTTAGAAAGATTAGGCCTTCTCAAGCTATTTTTATCACTCACTGTACAAAGACTAAGCTAAGCCGCCTTGACACTGATGGGGGGCACTTGGCTTTGCTCTTTGGTCCTAATAATTTTGCATTCTTGAACCGAGGTTATCTACATTGAAGAGTCTTTCTACTCAGTGATGTTTTGTTACTGTAACAATGGAAATCTTTTTTTACACATAGGAATATGATGTTTACTAGAGTTACTAATTATATTTAATAATACACAATTTAGATGGAGATTTAGAGGGCTGTGAAACTTACCTAGCTTTAAATTAGTTTTCCCCTCAGTAGTCTTCAATTTGGTTCCAAGTTCTAAAATACTTTTTCCTTTTGTTCGTGAAAATCTCAGCCATTCTTCTTGTGTTGCTATGGGTTTAAATTAAGAATGATAAGCATCAAAGAATAGAAAGTTTATGTTTAGGACCTGCTAGTTTTCACACAGGCTTGAAACTCAGTGGCCCATACAATATTGGAGGAATTATTTGGTATGCATTTTTTTCCTAGTTCTAGAGAGATAATGGCAGCAGCTTGGTCATGTAATCAAATCTCAGCTCAGTTTTTGTGTAAAACTGCATGTTTCAGAAACTAGTTTGTAAAACTGAAGTAGAAAAAAAATGTTCATGAAAGGGACAGTAAATGACGAAGTATTGGGAGATCAAGCCATGTGAGAAGGACTTTTGCTCTGTTCTTTCTCCTCATCTCTGCTATTATCCTATCCTTATGTCTTGTGGTTGAAATCTGGGAACAGATTCTTGATTTTCCCTTTTAGAGCTGTTTTTGAACCAGTGCACACACAACACTCTTCTAGTTCACTGAGCTGACCAGTAAAACTGTTCAAGGAAGTTTTCTGCATTGAGATTATTTCCACTCTTGGCTGGTTCAGTGAAAGCTCCCAAACTATTGCATAAAAGTTTCTTTTAAAAAAATATTTTAGATATTTATTTTATTCATAGGAGTGCTTTTCCTGCACGTATTTCTGTGCACCACACGCATACCTAGTTGCCTGAGGAAGTGGTGAGCCTCTGTGTGGAGCTGGGAATTGAATCCAGATCCCTTGCAATAACAAGTGCTCTTAACCATTAAGTCAACTCTCCAGCTGCATAAAAGTTCCTTATTGTCAAATTTTAAATACTGACTTCAGCTCCACAGCTATACTTAGTCTGTTTTGAGGTTTGTCTGAAAGAAGCAAAAGGTACTTCCGTCTTTTATCCGGTGTCATCATGGTGCTCCCATTTTGGCGCTATTTAAACTGTAGAAAGAGTGATAAATGGGAGAAACACAAAGACAGACAAAAGCACCCAAATGAAGGGCTATGACCTCACCACAAGCTAATGGGCACCAAACTGATAGAAACAGAAAACACATGATGATGGTGGTGGTGGTGGTGATGATGACAATCATAGCAGTGTCCATGAATCAGCTACAGCTACAGCAAAACATCGATAATAAAGTCACAACAAGAGGAATTGTGGAAGATTTAAGGGTTGTGCATGAAACCAGAGTAAAAGCAACAGTCATGGTTTTGTTTACAACTTACAGTCTTGTGTCATGGCCTTGGATAAAAAATTTTTAGTTCTTTGGACTTCAGTTTCTTTTACTCTGAAACTTGGAGTTTAATATAAGATGGTCCTTGTGCTCACAGTCAAATCTGTATACCTTGATTCTATGTGTAAATTTATAAAAATAAATGCCATACATTTTGTGTGACCTGATTTGGTATATGCACACAGTCATGGCACGGATCAGTCTGGAGTTTGTTCTTTCTTTGACACTTTTAATGTGACATTCTCCATAATTCTCTAGTTCTTAAAGGGCCTTTATATTCCTTATGCTCATCTGATTTACAACGATGGTTAAAGATCCCGGAAGGAAGGAAAGGGTTCTTTTCAGAGACCCTGACAGGAAAGCCTTGAGAAATGCATTTTGGTAAAATCACCATCAGTTTGGTGTTTACTCACAGCGTTTGCTTCTTTAAATTACAAATAACAGTGAATGATTGTGTGGCGTGTTTATTTATCAAATGGAAGTACAGACTTCTATTAAAATGTGGAAACTGAGCACATATCACGTCTTCCTGAAAAATGTGCCTGGATTTCTTCAGCCCTAGCACATGGGCTGTGCCTCCAAGGCAGGAAACGTGATTATTTTTTAACATTTTATCTTCAGTCTGACTGGTGCTGGATTCCCAATATTTGTGAAAATGAACAGAATCCCTCTTATCTGTTTCCTAAGTGAAAGCCTATTTGAAAAATAAGACCACTCTGTTTATGTGAAGCAGGGGATGAAAAGAGCAGAACAGATCCTTAATCCTGGGAAGTTCTTTATCTTGAATTTTTTTTCTCTCTCAAATGCCTTTACAGAAGGATTTTTTTCTGCAGCTATCAAGCCAAAAAGAAAACCTGTGAAATATTCAACAAATAAATCATTTTACACTATACAGTTCATCAGAGAGAGCAGTAATGGAGAGTTGCATAATAAATTAGCTATGAAATATATTTGGAAGTAGTAGAACCCCAGGAATCAGGTACATGTCATATTAGTGGAGAGGCAAACAGATATAGGCAGATGTAATATTTGTCAAATAAATAGCTACCATTGACAAACAGAGATCAGGGGAGATAGACGACTATGAAATGTCATTTTCACTTATAGAAATAAAAAGCTACTAATTTTTCCTTCTTTACTAATACATCCAATTTCAAAGTAGATACTTACTAAAAAATAAAGTATAACAGTCACAAAAACCTACTTATGGACCCCCAATATTTATCCAGATGTGGTGACATACCCCTGTAATTCCTAAAACTCAGAAGACTAACACCAAAAAATCACAACACTAATCTGAGGCAAACATGGACTAAATAACAAGTTTCAGACCAGCATGCTTCAATGTAAGATCTTGTCTCGAACAAAAAGACAAACAAACAAATAAACAACAGAATTATATGACTCAATCTAAAACTATGTGCAGTTTATTTAATACTAGAAAGCGAAGTGATCTACAGGTATTTGGTTGTTGTGTCATATTTTTTTCAACTTATTTGTGCATTTTTAATTTTCTGGTAAAATATCAGACAATGATGGTCAAAAAAAAAAAAAAACACGATGGATGTAGCTGAGTGTTTTCCTGTGTACCACCTGGTCTGTAGCTGCTCAGACCCAAGTAAACACACAGAGGCTTATATTAATTAAAACTGCTCAGCCATTAGCTCAGGCTAACTACTGACTAGCTCTTACACTTAAACTCAGTCCATTTCTGTTAATCTATATGTTGCCACATGTTCTGTGGCTTTACCTGTGTGTCATTACATGCTGCTCCCTGGACAGTGGGATGGCATCCTCTCACTCAGGCTTCCTCTTCCCAGAATTTTCCTTGTCTGCTTATCCTGCCTATACTTCCTAACTGGCTACTGGCCAAGCAGCATTTTATTAAACCAGTGTGCAAAAGCATTATCCCATAGCATTTCCCCTTTTCTGTTTAATTTTTAAAAAGGAAAGTTTTAACTTTAACACAGTAAATTTATATATAATAAATAGTTATCAAGCAAGAATTACAGTTACAATATCTAGTCTATTTGTATTAGGCAAAATAAAGAAAATATTCTTGGCCAGGCGGTGGTGGCACACGCCTTTAATCCCAGCACTTGGGAGGCAGAGGCAGGTCGATCTCAGTGAGTTCGAGGACAGCCTGGTCTCCAAAGCAAGTTCCAGGAAAGGCACAAAACTACACAGAGATTTTATATCATTTGTGGCTATTGTAAAGGGTGATGTATCTCTGATTTCCTTCTCAGCCTGTTTGTCAGTTGTATATAGGAGGGCTACTGATTTTTTTGAGTTGATCTTGTATCCTGCTATGTTGCTGAAGGTGTTTATAAGCTGTGTCAGTTCCTTGGTTGAATCTTTGGGGTCACTCAAGTATACTATCATGTCATCTGCAAATAGGGAAAGCTTGACTTCTTCCTTTCCAATTTGTATCCCCTTAATCTCCTTATGCTGTCTTATTGCTCTGGCTAGAACTTCAAGTACTATATTGAATAAGTATGGGGAGAGCAGACAGCCTTGCCTCGTTCCTGATTTTAGTGGAATTGCTTTGGGTTTCTCTCCATTTAATTTGATGTTGGCTGTTGTCTTGCTGTAAATTGCCTTTATTATGTTGAGGTATGTTCCCTGTATTCCTGATCGCTCCAAGATCTTTATCATGAAGGGGTGTTGGATTTTGTCAAATGCCTTTTCTGCATCTAGTGAGATGATCATGTGTTTTTTTTCTTTCAGTTTGTTTATATGGTGTATTACATTGACGGACTTTCGTATGTTGAACCACCCTTGCATCCCTGGGATATAAAATACCTTGGGGTAACACTAACCAAGCAAGTGAAGGACCTATATGACAAGAACTTCAAGACCCTAAAAAAAAGAAATTGAAGAAGATGTCAGAAAATGGAAAGATCTCCCATGCTCATGGATAGGCAGGACTAACATAGTAAAAATGGCAATTTTACCAAAAGCTATCTACAGATTCAATGCAATCCCCATCAAAATACCAACACAATTCTTCACAGACATGGAAAGAATAATACTCAACTTCATATGGAAAAACAAGAAACCCAGGATAGCCAAAAGAATCCTGTACAATAAAACAACCTCTGGAGGCATCACGATCCCTGACTTCAAGCTCTACTATAGAGCTACAGTAATAAAAACAGCTTGGTACTGGCATAAAAACCGTCATGTGGACCAATGGAATCGAATTGAAGACCCTGACATTAATCCTCACACCTATGAACATATAATTTTTGACAGAGAAGCCAAAGGCGTACAATGGAAAAAAGAAAGCATATTCAACAAAGGGTGCTGGCATAACTGGATATCAATGTGTAGAAGGCTACAAATAGATCCATATCTATCACTATGCACAAAACTTAAGTCCAAGTGGATCAAAGACCTCAACATAAATCTAGCTACTCTGAACCTGCTAGAAGAGAAAGTAGGAAGTAGTCTTGAACACATTGGCATAGGAGATCGCTTCCTAAATATAACACCAGTAGCTCAGACACTGAGAGAAACAATCAATCAATGGGACCTCTTGAAACTGAAAAGCTTTTGTAGAGCAAAGGATACAGTCAACAAGGCAAATCGACAGCCCACCGAATGGGAAAAGGTCTTCACCAACCCCACATCTGACAGAGGACTGATATCCAGAATATATAAGGAACTCAAGAAATTAGACATCAAAATGCCCAACAGTCCAATTAAGAAATGGGCTATAGAACTAAACAGAGAATTCTCAGCAGAGGAAGCTCAAATGGCTGAAAGACATTTAAGGAATTGCTCAACATCCTTAATCATTAGGGAAATGCAAATCAAAACAACTCTGAGATACCACCTTACGCCAGTCAGAATGGCTAAGATCAAAAACACTGAGGACACCTTGTGCTGGAGAGGATGTGCAGCTAGGGGAACTCTCCTCCACTGCTGGTGGGAATGCAAGCTTGTACAACCACTTTGGAAATCAATATGGCGCTTTCTTAGAAAATTGGGAATCAATCTCCCCCAAGATCCAGCTATACCACTCTTGGGCATATACCCAAGGAATGCTCAATCATACCACAAGGGCACTTGCTCAGCCATGTTCATATCAGCATTATTTGTAATAGCCAGAATCTGGAAACACCTAGATGTCCTTCAACCGAAGAATGGATAAATAAACTGTGATACATATACACAATGGAATACTACTCAGCAGAGAAAAACAATGACACCATGAGGTTTGCAGGCAAATGGATGGATCTAGAAAAAATCCTCCTGAGTGAGGTAACCCAGATTCAGAAAGACAAACATGGTATGTACCCACTCATAGGAGAATACTAGTTGTGGAACAAGGATGACTGGACGGCTACTCACAATACCAGGGAGGCTACCTGGAAAACAGGACCCCAAAAAAGACACGGGGATCACCCAATGACAGAGAAATGGATGAGATCTACATGAACAGTCTGGACGTGAGTGGGGGTAATGAGGGTCGAGGTTCGAGGGAAAGAGAACTTGGGGGAGCGGGAGATCCCAACTGGATCAAGAACAGAGAGGGAACACAAGGAATGTTCATAGTAAATGAAGACCACATGAGAATAGGAAGAAGCAAAGTCCTAGAGAGGTCCACAGAAATCCACAAAGATGCCCCCACAATAGACTGCTGGCAATAGTCGAGAAAGAGCCAGAACTGACCTCCTCTGGTGATAGGATGGCCAAACACCCTAATTGTCGTGCTAGAAACCCCATCCAATAACTGAGGGTACTGGATGCAGATATCCAAGGTCAGGCCCCGGGTGGAGCTCCAGGAGTCCAATTGGCGAGAAAGAGGAGGGTTTATGTGAGCAAGAGTTGTTGGGACCAGAGATGGATGGAATACAGGGATGAGTGGCCAAATGAATGGAAACACATGAACTGTGAACCAATGGCTGAGGGGCCCCCAACTGGATCAGGCCCTCTGAATGGGTGAGACAGTTGATTGGCTTGATCTGTTTGGGAGGCATCCAGGCAGTTGGACCGGGTCCTGTGCTCAGTGCATGAATTGGCTGTCTGAAACCTGGGGCTTAGCAGAGATGCTTGGCTCAGCCTGGGAGGAGGGGACTAGACCTGCCTGGACTGAGTCCACCAGGTTGATCTCAACCCTCGGGGGAGTCTTTTCCCTGGAGGAGATGGAAATGGGAGGTGGGCTGGGGGGAGGAGGCGGGGCGGGAAGGGGAAGAACGGGGGAATCTATGGCTGATATGTAAAGTTGAATTATATTGTAAAATAAAATAAAATAAATTGAAAAAAAAAACTACACAGAGAAACCCTGTCTCGAGAAAACCAAAAAAAAAAAAAAGAAAAGAAAAGAAAAGAAAATATTCTACCTATTCTATATTTATTACTCTAAACTTTTGTATCTAATTTATCTTTTATCATAACCAAGGAAAATTATGACTATCTAGTCTTCAAAAACATGAAAGACCTCAGAAGGGTAAAATATTACCTAAGTAAACAAGAAGAGCATTATAAGCAACTACCAAAACTCTGGAAACGACAGAGACAGCTGCCTGCCTGGACAGTCACCCACAGTTCTCTGAAATGTTGGGGAGTCCATCTTCAGCTCATAATCCTAGTATCTCAGTTATTTTTTTTCTGTGTCCTGTAGAATGTTTGGCAGTTTCTTTGCAAAGCAGGAACCTAAAGGACCATCTCATCTTGCAAAGCTCAGTGGTTACCTTACTATGGGTCCTGCATGTCTAGTGTATACAACATATCATCAAGCAGCCAACGTAAGGGCACTTTTTTTGACCAGTGGCTAACTTTTGCTACAAAGAAAGCAAACTCCATGAGTTTCTTCAATGCCCATTATCTTCTCTGAAGTAGATTGGTGCTTCCGGTAGCATACATGTCTTGATATCTAGAAAGTCAAAGTTCTAAAAACATTTTAAATGTCATATTCTGTAGGTCTTTGAAGTGTTTGAAGATAATCTATCTAATTGAGTTATATCTATGTATATCTAGAAAACTTAACATGACTATAAGTTTGACTCTCATAGAAGACTAATTATTAATCTGTATTTCTTAATTATCCATTACAATTTAAATGAGCTGCACAAACATATCTTAAAAAGAGTAGAAATATACATACAGTATATCAAAATTAACTTTAAATTTGTATTAATAAACTAAAATCTATACTAATGTAAAACATTTTTAAAAAGTTGCTCTTTAAAAGTAGATTCAACAATCCACCCTTTTATCCTACCACATCTATATCCTATATTTCCATATTATATCCCCTTTTCTTCTTTTAGAAAGATATTGACTATGACCAATAACAATTTGTAACCAACATTCTAAGAAAAGACAAACATCCATAATCCATTTTTTGGGAATGTGGGCATAGTCTTCTAGGCTACTTCCTGAGGTGGGGTGGGGTGGGTGGTTTTTGGTCTTTCAATGGGTTTTGGGTTTAGGATGATTGTCATTGTTTAGGAGGGTTGGTTATAAGTTGTTGTTGTTAATGGTCAGGAAAAGGACTAAACAAAGGAGATTAGATTTAAGGTTCTTGTTTGAAAAAAAGAGGATATAGATAAGAGGTAGATTATTGAATCTACTCTGAAAAAAAAGATATATAGAAATGATAGAATAAAGGGTAGATTATTGAATCTACTCTGAAAAGGAAAAAGAGAGGATGTAGATATGATATAAATAAAAAGGTAGATTATTGAATCTACTTTTAAAAGACAACTGCTAGTTTTAAATACTTTACATTGGATTGGATTTTTATATATTATATACAAATTACATATATTGAGATTGATATTATTAGAAAATGCTATATGTATATTTCTCATCTTGTTTGGGATATTGTACCTATACAGTTCATTTAACAATTTGATGCAATTTGCTAATCCTTGAATGTTATTATTACCAACTATTAGGTATAAAGAAATGAAAGTTAGTAGTTAGACATTACAATAGAACTTGTAGTCATATTAAGTATGTTTTCTAGATTGAGCAGAGATATTTTAGATAGACAGGTCATCTTCAAACCCTTCAGAGATCTACAGAATATGCCATTTAAAATGTTTTAGTAACTTAGATTTTTTTCTTTTTTTATGACTATGAGACATGTCGGCTCCTGGCAGCACCAATCTACTTCAGAGAAGATATGGGCATTGAAGAAACTGCATATGGAGTTAACTTTCATTGTGGCAAAAGTTAGCCACTGGGCACAAAGTGCCCTAGCAATGACCGCTGATACTATGCTATCCAGAACGGACAAACAGGACACAGACAAAGGACTACCAATCCTTGTTAAAACAAGTGTGGCTGTGGCTTTAGCAACAGGCGTCCTCTGAGGCCAGGACAATATGGCACCATCGCTGAAGTGGCTTTGCAATCCTGAAAAGGTACAGTTCCCCTTTCTTCAAAGGCAGCTGAATAGGCAGTGGACTGATGGCTTCTGGTATGCAGTGGGTCTATGCTTCCATCTAGCAGTGTGTAGCTCAAAAACCTCTTCTTTTTCTTTTCTTTCTTTTTTTATTTTATTTTTTTATTTTGTACTAGCAAAAGCTAAACCAACCACACAGTGTGCTGCATGGCTCACAGACGCTACTGTGTACAGGGGCAGAAATCCACCATGCTGCACTCAAGCCCACAGGATGTGGCATCTCTGTATCGCAGCTTTCCTGAAAGACACAACTAGGAAGCTGCTCTTGGCTCCATTTTAGAACCCTATTTTAAAGTTTTCTCAGGTTTTGGGTGGAAATTCTTGCTCCATGTTGGGTACCATTTGTAGCTGAAAGTTTTCCTGTATCCTACCCAGTCCTCAGCTCAAGAAAACACACAGAGGCTCTTATTAATTAAAACTTCTCGGCCATTAGCTCAGGCTAACTACTGACTAGTTCTTACACTTAAACTGAGCCCATTTCTCTTAATCTATATGTCGCCACATGTTCAGTGACTTTACCTGTGTGCCATTACATGCTGCTCCCTGAACAGTGGGCTGGTATCCCCTCACTCAGGCTTGCTTCTTCTTCCCAGAATTTTCCTTGTTTGCTTATCTCGCCTATACTTCCTGCCTGGCTACTGGCCAATCATCATTTTATTAAACCAGTGTGCAAAAGCATTATCCCACAGCAGATGAAAGTGTCATTTGGATTCTACTCTCATCAACATACAGAGAACCAGAGATACCCAAACAATACCTGTAGGAAGCAGAAAGCCACAAAGTATCAGGATATTGACAGAAAGAAAATTTAGTAATAGCCAAGAAATTCCAAACCTGTTCTTTTCTGAAGGGATTGGAGAGAAACTCCAGAGTGGGCCAAAATATTAGAGCATCAGCACACTGTACTGGGCTGTTTCAGGACAACAATACATGGGATGATATGAACACATACAGTGCATAGTACAGAATATGAAATGAGCTAGCGTAATAGTATCAAAAAAGCACTAATATAATCTTTCAAATTAGGAAACATTATTTTCCCTTTATAGGTTAGGAAGAAGAAGTAAAACACATTCAAGTAGTTTGCCCAAAGCTACTAAACTAGTAAGGGTCAGAGCTAGGTTCTAAAACTTCCCCTCACAGTTTATACTTTTTGTGACTTTGCCATCCTCTCTCTTACATCTGCTATCCTGCATGTTGACAGGCCTGATGGAGTACTTTCATCTACATCTCAGGAGTGTGCTAAACACAATAGTTCTGAAGACAATAAACTTGAGACAGAGTTTGAATTAATGTAACGCATGATGAAGTGAAACTCTAGGATGTGTTTTGCACCTCTTGGCCTCTCTGACCTCAGTCATTTCACAAGAATGTGATATGTTCTCATTGAATTTGTATATAGATTAAATGAGATAGTATGTGATGATATTTTTCATGTATTGTCTGGCAGATGGTAGCTCACAACAAAGCACACCAGTGAAGAGCAATGGAGGTACCAGTAAGGACTGGGAGGCATGCACCTCCAAAGATATATCACTCAAAAAACCTTAGCTGATTCTCCGCAAGTAGAACATAGAGCATTCATGTTGATTTAAATTGAAAGATTATCATGCTCTAATGTTTATCACTGATGCTTGTAGCTAGAGTTTTCCTGCCTGGCACACAATCAGGACAAATCTCTGTCACCCGCCAGTCCCACAGCCACTCACATCCAACCAAGTAAACACAGAGACTTATATTGCTTACAAACTGTATGACCATGGAAAGCTTCTTGCTAACTGTTCTCATATCTTAAATTAATCCATTTTTATAAATCTATACCTTGCCACGTGACTTGTGGCTTACCAGCATCTTCACATGCTGCTTGTCATGGCGGCAGCTGGCGGTGTCTCCCTCCTCAGCCTTCCACTTCCCAGAATTCTCTCAATTCTCCTCTCTGTTAGTCCTGCCTATACTTCCTGGCTGGCCACTGGCCAATCAGTGTTTTATTTATTGACAAATCAGAGCAATTTGACATACAGACCATCCCACAGCAGGTGCTACTTAAAAATGAGACTTCATTTGTTATTTTAAGACAATCCCTCTTAGTAGATTAAAAAGAAAAGATTATAGTCTATCACAGACAGGTTGACCAGTTCATTTTTATAGATTTCACTCAATCTTCAGACGCATTGTTGAAAGAAAATGTTTTAACAAACCCAACACATTTTACTTCAGAGTTAATGGATTCTGGGATCATGAACAACAAACAAACAACAAAAAACTTTGAACATTTCTGGGGCCTAATAATGCCAGATTTTGATGGTGCTTTAAATTCTAAACAATTTGTTTGTGCTTTCGCAGGTTGACTTGCTAAAATAATCATTCACTCATTGGTAATGATCAGGGATGTCTAGTGAAAGAGAGTGAGAAGAAAGAGCTCTCTCTCTCTCTCTCTCTCTCTCTCTCTCTCTTTCTCTCTCTCTCTCTCTGTGTGTGTGTGTGTGTGTTTTCTCATGTCTAAGAGAGACCTGTATTCTGACAAAACATGTGAAATAAAAGAAAAGACTGAACCAGAAAAAAATTATAAAGCAATTGCTTGGTTTTGTAATACTAATAACTGTGAGGCAAAAGAAATGATATTGGAAGTCTTCGAAAAAAAATTGACTATAGAGCAGAGAAGAAATGACACAAAAATGGGGGAAGGAGAAAAGGATACTGTATACAGAAACATCCTCTGAATGAATGGTTGAAATGAGATGAAAGAAAGCCAACACAAATAAAAAGAGCCGATGATCTTTGGCTTACTACTATCTGTTGCTTGAATTGGATGACCATTACTTCCATCTCCTCAATGTAAGTCCTTGGCACAGGAAGTCAATGATCTTCCCAAATATTTGGATAAGAACCAGAACTTGAATGCAAACCAGTATCCTGGCTCCAGCCTCTACAACTGGATCTTGATAAGCACAGTCACCATAGAACACACTAACCCAAATCAAATTTCCCACAGAGTGAATATACCCCAGATAGGAATATCAAACCAGGAAAAAATGCATGCAAGAAGTTCATTTGGGCAAATGAAACTAAAATGCATGAACATATGTTTATTTTCACTTATATAGGCAGAATTTATTTGATAATTTTAACTGCATGCTAATTCATAAAATGAAGAGAAAATGAGCAAGGTCTTGATTTTCTAACAGTAATTTTTCTGACAAAATTGTATGATCAAATGAAATGAAATCCTTCACTTCACATTTAACTTTCATATCGTGATTAGGAGGAAAGGTAATTTTTGTAAAAATATTTGAGAGATTCATCATTTTTTCCCTAAGGGTTCTCTTAATCCTTTGATATTCAAATATTTCTCTTTTGAAGTTTCTGATCATCTTCCATGTTGATTTTCTCTTTTTTCATTGTTAATTGGTCTAACTCAGGCAAATTCTCATTTGCCAATGGCATCTACCATGATTGCAGCAAATCATAGCATGACTTTCAATAACTTCATGATATTAAAAGCTTTCGCAGGACTGCAGTTTCATTTTGCAGGTGATATGCATTGTATTCTCATTAAGATGTGAGTACTCAAAATATTTTATAAGATCAATGACAGCCCAAACAACAACAGAAAAATTTATTTTGACAAAATGGGAAGAAATGAGGCAGACACCTTGGCAGACTAATTTTATAACAATATTTTAATTGAATATTTTGGTGTAATGTAGACATTTGTGCAAACAAAACTATCTGAACTCAAGTAATGAGACTCACATAATAAGGATCCACAATATTCAAATAATTTGAAATTCTCAAGGGCCCCAAAGCTGCCAAAGCAAAGACATGTAACTGCTCAGTTTTAGTAGGATAGAAAGCAGAGAAAACCATTTGTAAGTATAATTATATTTTATAAGTTTATTCTGTATATGTGCTATAGCACCTTTTAATATAGTATAACAGGTTTCCTAGCTTGCATTTTATTGCTTCAATAAAACATCATGACCAAAAGCTGCATGAATAGGAAAGGGTTTATTTATTTTACACACCCCATTCATAGTCTGTCCTTCATGAAACCCAAGGCAGGAACTTAAGAACAGTATAGCCTTGAGGCAGGAACTGAAGCAAAGAACATGGAGGAAGTCTGTTTACTGACTTGTTCCCATGGCTTACTCAACCTGATTTCTTATACAAGGCAGGACTATTTGCCCAGGGTGGCACTAACCAAAATGACTGGGACTTCCCACATCAATCATAAATCAAAAGAAGAAAATGCCCCCACAGACTTACTTACAAGTCAATTTATTTGAGTCATTGACTTAAATGAAGTTCTCTATTTCTAAATGACCCTCTCTTGTGTCTACTTGTCATGAAAACAAGCTAGCACAACAAGTTTATGTGCTGAAAAATGTTTTCCCCATAATATTGATGGGAACATGTTTTAAGCTGCCTAGAGATGTTGTTTCCCTGTGAAATGTTATGTGATGGAAGCTCAATGACTTGGATGGATCTTCCATTGTCTTGAGTAGATCAAAGATGTATGAAATGTACACCTCCCAGGGGAAAATCTGTATTGAATCCTTAATCTGTGGTTTTCTGATAGAGAATTGACACTTTCCTGAAGAAATTTTGAACCACAGCATTGCTGCTAAGTACTCAGTCTGGATATACACAGTATACTAAGATTTCAGTTATTTTCTGCTTTCTGGTGAAGAGAAGAAACATGGATCTACTTTTCCAAGGAAAGAGAATAACACTAGAGGAGATATTCTGTCTCCTCTCTTATTCTAAGCCTTGTTCTGCAAAGAGGATTTGTGTGCAAAGAGCTGGCCATCTGTTGTGTATCAAGATGCAACCCTGTTGTCTGTTCTCAGAGGAAGAACTTGTAGATTTTCAAACATGAATTCTAGAGTTTACTGCATCTCAGGAGCTTCTTGGAGAAAAGAAATAAAGTGACACATTTTTTTCAATTAAATTTCAATTAAAATTATGTCTCAGTTTGGAATCATTAAACCTCTCTACTCTCAACTCATGACAACTCAATCCAAGTCTGCTTGTGCTTGTGAATGTTGTGTTGGGCTAGAGTGATGGCTTAGTAATTAAGAGCACTTACTGTTCTTGCAGAGGATCTGGGTTCAGTTTCCAGTGCCCAAACTGCAGATCATAACAACTCTCTGTAAATCTAGTTCAAAGACATCTAATGCCCTCTTCTAGCCTCAATGGGCCCAAGCCTTGCACATGGTATACTTGCCTACATGGAGGTAAAACTTCCACACACATAAAATAAATTATCAACTCAGGGATAGAGATAATTAAAATTCCTATTTTATACTATGAAAATTAAGATGAAGAAGTTTAGCAATTGTGTCTTAAGTCACAGAAGAACCAATAATTTTGAAGAGCTAGAATTTGAAACCTGTTCTCCTTAACTCCTAAATTTATAAAGTTTTATGTGTCTTAAAAAGCTTGTTGAAATATATGAGAATATATAGTGTATATGGTACTATTAAATAATGACATTATAAAAAATTACTGCAGTAAGGTGAAAAGAACAACCTCCTAGGAATGTATTGGTGTAAGGATTCAGTGAAGTCTAACATCACAGATTTTCAAAATCAGAAGGGATTTCAGACGGCCTTAAATTACACTGCACTTAATACCCACATTGGACAGTAATCAGAAGTAATAATCCCAAGAGCCTATTTCAATTCTAAGATGTTGGAATGTTGATTATTGTAAGATACCAACATCCTGCTTCTCAGCTGAGAATATCTATAATTCCAGGGTATGACAAGAATCAATGCTATGGAATAACACACATTGCAAATCTCTATTAAAAAAGAAGCCACATGTTGCTAGAAGTAGCATAATGTTTGATTAGAATTTTATTATAAAAGATAAGACTTTAAATGTACATTATACTTTTAGAATCTGTTTTGAGCTATACTTCCTCAAATTCCTATGAGTACATGTGCACTCTCTTTAGTCATAAAATTTTCCCGGGAGTGAAAAAGATAATGAGCAAACTCTCCAGTACCATCTGACTCAGATCATTCCATTGTCCTTTCTGATTCACAGAAAGTGCTTCCACATTTTCTGATGAGGTCTGACTTTCCTTGGAGCTGTAAGTACTGAACTTCTGTGGAAATAGCCAATCTTTTACTAAATATGATTTTCTGAAGAGGCTATGATTCTTTCTTTGTCCATTCTAGCACTTGAAGCATATTATATCTGCTCAGTCAACTGGCTCATACCCATACTTAGGCGATTTAATCTATAACTCATCCCACTGGCCTCCTGGTATAAAGCAGTCTTCAACCAGGACTCTAGTTCAGAGATCTCTACTTTCCTGGGACCTTGGTCTCTTTGCTTAGATGCAGGAAGTATTTTGATCACTTTGATATGTGAATAGAAACCCAAAGTTGAGACACTCTGAAGCACTTGGCATTGGCCTTGAAGTCTGACACTCATCTGACAGCATTCCTATGCCAACTTTAGAATATCTCAGCATTTCCTGACTCTTCTGAAATGACCCAGGCATCCAATTCCATAGCCCCCCCCCAATGCCTAATATTTCTGCTGTTTAATTTCTCTAAATAAATCTCAGAAGTGATCAGCTGTACATGGACAGCATTCTGAATAGTCTGAGGTAGTCTTTGCTTTAATGAAGGAGCTAAACTATGACAGAGAAATGCTGATACTTGAACTCATCAGTGGTGATATCTTGAAGGGTGTCATGATGCAACAGAAAAGTTTAATAAGTAAGGGAAACTCATATTCCAAAATTCCATACCCTCTGATAGAACTGTCTAGTTTATCCATATACACAAAGTTCCACTAAAATCATTTGATGGAGAATTTTTCTCTTTGTAATCAAGCTCCTTCATAATCCAGTTCTTTGGCCCTTCCCAGTCCTGCCTCCTCCTGCCTCCTAATGCTCCAAACTATTTAGTTTCTCAAAACACTAACAAAGACTGTTTTCCCTGCCTTCAACACTCTTTCTTAATTGTATAATTTTCCTATCCACCATTCCTGGCCCAGATTAAATAAGAAGAAGGTTTGGAGACACATGGAGCTGGATTTGAATTAGTGCATTCTAATTGTTGTGTACCTTAGGTAAACTGTCTTTAAGGTTGTAAATTGAGCTTAGTAATAATTATGTTGTATAAATGCTCTGATTAGCATATTAAATTCAATTTAAAAAATTATTAGTGATGTATTTACCACAGGATTGGCACATGCTTATTTCTGTTATTTTTGATAGTGTTTTGATAGATAGAGTTCTTTTTTTTTTTTTTTTTTTTTTTTTGTTTTTTCGAGACAGGGTTTCTCTGTGTAGCTTTGCGCCTTTCCTGGAGCTCACTTGGTAGCCCAGGCTGGCCTCGAACTCACAGAGATCCGCCTGCCTCTGCCTCCCGAGTGCTGGGATTAAAGGCGTGCGCCACCACCGCCCGGCTGATAGATAGAGTTCTAAATTGCATCTATCTCACTCTTAAGTTCTTATCTTCATTCTTCTCAAATAATGACCTGTTATTCTAAACCGGAATCTGGCAACTTTTTTCTGGATGAGACAGGATAGTCAGTATTTTAGGCATCATAGACCCTAACATTTTTGTTATAAACACTGAATTCTGCCATGTAACAGGAAGTCAGGCACACATAACAGAAAAATAAGTTGGATGGAGATTTTGAACTCTTACTCAACTTACAATGCCCAGTATGTAGCTCAGTGATCTGTCAATGGATGCAATCTGACTCTCTGCTTCTTTTAAAAAATAAAGGTTTATTGCAAAACAGCCTTTTCCATTGAATTATGTGTTATCCATTGCTCCTCTTGTCCTACTATGGCAGTAATATGCACCACAGAGCCTATGGCATTTATTTTATGTCCCTATTATAAAATATTCACCAGCCAGACTGAGTGTTTTACACATATTTGTTAAATGAGTAGAAAAAAAATGACTAGAAATAGCCAGAACTAACAACCTAGAATAGGACATAGAAAGTTTTGGTGGAAGTAGATACAGGGAAACAAGACAAACAGAAGTTAGAGACTCAGTAGACACTCGTGCATGAAGGGGTTGTGAGTCTTGCTACTGAAGAGGCAGTTTGCTTGTTTTGATATGCTATGTTCTTTACAAGGTGAAAATCAACATGGCCATGTCAAGTAGAAGAAATAAGTCAAGAAAGAGGGATAGTTAGTGCCTGGCCATCTAGTTCTAGATCATGTTGGATTGTTGCCAGGCTAGAAGTAGTTCATATTATTGAAGGTGACACCTGCATCTATCAGAGAGTTGGACTGAAATGCTAAGATCACCACTAGAATTAAATGGTCACAGCAGAGCTTCTAATACAATGTTTGTCTTTTATTTGTCCAGCAGTCTTTTTGGCCTATGGTTCAAGATGATCGACTTAATGGTCTGCTTGTTTTTGTAATGACTACTCATAAAACTTTAAAAACACATTACAGCATTTCACAGATGAGCAAAGTCTATGACTGATGAGGCATAAAATTCCACTCTTCCATGGTTGGCCAATATCTGGTACCCAAGCCCCCTTTCTAAGTCCAATCACTCTAGGATAAATTGCTTGTGATATTTCTTTTTGCAGTAATTTTGTTTTCTTATATGCCCATGTTCAACCTCTAGTATCACCGGGATACTTGGGGCTCAACATAACTAGGGTGTTGTGAAGGACCTTGACTGCTTAATTAATTCATGTGGAACTACGTTTAATCAAGGACAAACTATTTTTTCACTTTCATTCAATCCAGCTGCCACCCTGACAATTACCAACATCATCTATAAATAACTGCATTTCAATGTCAAATAGAGATCCTATATATTGAAGATGCCCCCAAAATACAAAACCTTAGAAATTTAATTTAACCTAGAAGGGAAAAAATGCATTTTACACGAATGTCCATGGGGGTATTTTGGCGTATGTGCCAGTTGCAAATTTTTTGAAGGCAAATAAAAAATGATGCATAGTAAAATATGACTATAAGAAAAGAGACTACATGTCTGGGATGTGTCTCGTTTACTCCTCCAGGTAAGGCATATTCTTACCTCATGTCATTCTTACTTCTAGTCACACCCAACATATCCCTTAACCTTGAAGCTTCCAAACTTACTTATGGGAGCCTCTGATCATAAGAAATTTCTACTTAAATCTACGATCTTTAAATTTTTAGCTGTGACCTTTTTCCTTATTTCAGACACTAAATTAAGTCCCTTTTCTTCAGGATCTAATCTTCACAGAGTTGAGAATGATACTTATTCCAGCAACTACTCTCAAGTCCAAATCACCAGTCCAGCTAGGCATTCTCATTGAATTGAAATTACTGGTTCCATCCTCTGGGCAATATCCTGTTCATTCAATCTCACTAAACAGATTTAAGTGTTTCATTCATCAGTTATCACAACTGGTAATAAGTAGACTTGCGTTATATAACTGAAATGTAAAATAAAAACAGCCATATCTTTCTTAACCTCAATTCCTGTTAGTAACCAGAGTCTGAGGTCTAGAACCAGATAGATGTTATTAGATTCTATTCCATATCTTTATTAATTTGATTCTTCTGCTATAATTAAAATAACAATTTTATCCAATTCAACCCTCCATCTTTGAATCAACTACAAAAAAATAGGTCCTAAAGAAAGAAGATGACTTGACTTAATTCATATTGTGAAATAATACATTCTTCTGATAATATAAAAGTAAGAAAGCAGCATTGATATATAGCTGTAATATGATAAGTGCCTTGAACATGTTTTCTCAGGCAGTCTTTACAGCAACTTATTGACAGTAGATGTTTTCATTCCTATTTAACAGATGGTGGAACTGAGGCTTTAGGAAAGAAGGACTCATGGATGCTCTGTGGAAGTGAGCCAGTATCTCAAAGATTTTTTTCAGAAGACTAGCTTGTTCTTTGACTCAAAATCTTATTTAAATTATAATCATTTCAACCTTAGGTCAATGAGGCATTTCTTTCTGAGAGCAATCATTCTTTGTTGTGTCCCATAATTATAAGGTCATAGAGGAGGAAAAGACTATATGGAGTTTGAGTTCAATTTAATTATTAAAGGAAAAATATGTAATAATGTTGGATTTCTGGATGGTTCAGTTTTCTTTCTATGTTAACATTCTATATTGGTGAAATTAATACCTTAGTATAAAAAAGATTCTTCTTTTTTTTTTTAAGTTTCTTCGTCATACGTAACACAGTGTCACCTATGACATCATGGTTACAGTAGCAACAGCAATGAGTTAGAAGCATTCAGATTTCAGTTAAGAACCCCAACTATGGGTTATCAAATTATAACATCCTCAGATGCTGATGTGAACAAGAAGGGAAGGGACAAGAAATGGGGAACAGGTGTGGAACATTTCCTGCCAAAATTCCTTAGACCTGAGATGAAGTGGGAGTGAATGTGTGAATAATCCGTAAGGAATAAAAGTAAGTCTCCTAATTACCTAGCCAACAAAATGGAGAGTGGGAGCAGGACAGAAGAAAGAGTCAAAGTATTCTAGTGTCTTCTTTCCAAAAATCGGTATGGAAAATTCTTATGCTGCTTTGTAAGCTTGAACAGTAGACCATTTCTGAAAGGAACATAACATTAAATAAATGGGACTTTCTGCTAGTGTTTTATAGTCTTTCTCTTGTGAAAGTTTCTAAACTCCTGGAGCTCAGTTATCTCACCAGTCAAAGGGGCCTTATACTTGCATTATGAGATTGACAAGGAAACCACAGTTTGCAGATAAAGCAATTGACTCACTGAACAGTGTGTCTACCTTTCTCTTTCTCTTTGGAAATGGTTATCATTTTTGTGTACTAAGGGTTGAATCTTATGCCTTCTGCATGCTGAGTAAGTGCTCTGTCACTGAACTGTATCCCCACATCTACTTTCTCCTTTCTCTGGGCAGCTTAAATTCAGACTTACAAAAATGTCTCTATCAGCGAAGTCGGTTCTAACAGAATACCCATGATTGGATGGCATAGACACTAGAAATTTATTTCTCACATTCTGGAAAATAGATGTTTAAGACCAAGATAGCCGCAGATTTTAAATCTAATGAGGGGCCTTCTCAAAGTATCCTCATGTAGTAAGAAGTTAATGAAGGTCTCTGTGACTTCTTTTGTGAGGACATTACTCCTTCTCCTGAGATCCTTCCTCTCTTGGTATAATCACCTTGCTAAGACTCTACCACTTGATACAGTCATATTAGGATTTCAATGGATAAAATTTACGCACACAGAAACATCAGATCATAGCGGAACATATGGTAGACTGTTGTGAGAACATGAATAGAATGTTTTACATAATTTTCTATGTTTCAGCTATTTTTCAGTTTCCAAATAAAAATATGCTATCTGTTAAAAACGAATATAAAACTGATATTGGTTCAATGCATTTTAGTTTGTGAATTTTGTTAACTCCTCTAGATTTCTACCTTTTTATGCCCTAAAATTGAAGGAGGAAGAACTATATTTTTCTGTTCCTCTTATTCCTTGCTAGTTATGTTACACATTAAACTCATTTAGTTGTTAAGCATGATGTTCTGTGCTCATAGATTTATCCATCATTGTAAACAGAACTTAAAACTAGATATTTGTTTTTATTCTTCTATATTTAATGAATGTTTAATGAATGTTTTTATCAGACTTTGGTGAGGGATGTGTGTGTGTGTGAGAGAGAGAGAGAGAGAGAGAGAGAGAGAGAGAGAGAGAGAGAGAG
>CABHPR010151802.1:0-29682 GCA_902168415.1 Peromyscus melanophrys | reverse complement strand
AGAGAGAGAGAGAGAGAGAGAGAGAGAGAGAGAGAGAGAGAGAGAGAAGAGACATCTTATCTGTTTCTCTGCCATTTAATGTTGACCCTTTATTTCAGTCCCAGAGTCTGTTTCCTTTTTATCCTCCCTTTTTGTCTCCAAATATGTGTGTCATTCTCTTCCTGTCTTCCTCTCTCCTACATTAGGTCTCCTTTTTATTGCTCCCTGATGTTTAGAAGATTTTTCTGAGGGACTCTTCTGCCAACATAATTCTGTGTGAATTACATTTGTTTGCACAACCTCTCACTACATAAAGACGTTTTATTTAATTAGTAAAAGTTCTTTTTCCGTTTGGTCCTAGACAGAGAATCATATATTACAAAGTCTGAAGAGTCATCATCTGGGAAACTAAGCAGAGTGGAAAAAAGCACGAAGTCTAGACCTCACTGGAACTTTTATGTCTTAGGCTCAGCTGCACCTTCTCCCTGAGTTGCAGACCTCAGAGGACTCTGAAGCGATAATGTGGGGGATACTGTTATTCACTCAGTTGCTGAGTGCATTACTGCTGCTCTGGGACCCAACAAGAGTATAGGGTAATTTGAGGATTGTATATCTTAGGTATTAAATAAGCCACCTGGGATCCTCAGGACTGGTTAAGAGGAAATATTTTCTTGGTGGAACCTTCTTTTATTTTAGGGAGAATGTGTCTGACACAATGAAGAAAACTTGTTTTATTTCATTTTTCCATCAAGGCAATATCAAATATATACTGTCTGGGATGCCAATTTCAGATTGTGATGTAATTATCCATGTATAATATCACACAATTTGGGAGATAGTGACAGGGGTATCACAACTTAGAGGAGAATGTGTGTTATGTAGAGAGTTTTAAGCCAGACTTGACTCCATAGTCAGAATTTTCAAGCAAACAAATAAAACAAGTATTTCAAAAATTAAACATAAGAAATTGTAAAAGCTTATGAATAAGACTAAAACAGGAAATCAGAATGTGTGTCTCTTTCTAGAAGCAATTATTGTCTATGTACATGATTTTAAGTAATTCTCTTTTTCTTAATGATTTCCAGATCTCAGTTTCCATTGCAAGAAAATGGGGAAAGGGATGTGTCTTCATCTTTCCCTGCTGCACCACAGTGAGAGAGAGAAAGGCATGGATAAAATTAATTTTGACATATTAAAACTGTCCTTTAAGCTGATTTTATTTCTCAAGATTCTCAGAAGGAACTTTGTCAAGCACAAAATCAAGCATCAAGATGAAAACAGAACGTGCAATCATCAGTCCCACATGCTCTATTTACTGTGCGGATGTGAGAGGCAGCTGTCAGGAAGCCAGAAGAATATTGGTCATGCACATGTTGAGCAGCAGTAACCTGTGGAAACTCCGGAACTTCACTTACAACATCCAGAAGATGAGCAAAATAGAAGTGAGTTATCAATATTGCTACAAGAAGGGAATAGAATCCTAAACTTCTGTCTGAATTTATTAGCTACCATTGCTTTTTCAATTCCATTCGTATTTCTATGTAATTATTATTGGATAGTTATAGTATAGGCTGCCCTTCATCCCTCATTATTCTGTGTCCTGTTTTCTTTGCGCCACTTTCTTGCAATTTTTCTCTTTGGAATCTATTATCTTGGCAGTCTTTGGCAAGTATCAGATGCTATGTAAAGTAGCTGGCATACTTTAACTGACTTACTGACTTACATAAAGTATCCTGCTGAAGTCAGACATCTCCAGGTCACCAAGAAGATTAAATGGTGAGCAGGAATCCACTATCTAAGTCCATACTCTTTTGTCTCTTTAGCTGGAACTCTCAGCTCATCACTTCACTGTTTTATCATTCTTTTTCTAGAGCATTTAGGAAGATGCAAATTCTCCCTGTGATGGGAGATCAGTTTAAAACTCTGGTATAAGGTTTGTAAGAACTGGCCAAGCCCAAGGTCAGGGTGGATTTCCAAACAGCAGCTGATATGCTAGCTTTTCTGCCTTTTTTTTTCCCAAAAAAAATATTGCCTAGTACAAGGCCTAGCAGGAATCACAGACCTGACTACTGGTAAACTGTAATAATAATACTTTGTATCAACAGGACACTATTCATCTGAGGCATCCTGGAACTAGGTCCACATTAATTAAACTTCAATACATCAGAATCTCTAAGGTCAGGACTGTACCAATTTTAGAGAGAGATAAACTAAGATGATAATGACTCTCACAAAGAGAAAAATAAAGATAGATCATTTGTCACAATCACCTCTGAGGCAGATGATAGAAGCCTGAGCTGCAAGTCAACCCAAATAATCACTAGATAAAATTGTATGGCAGAGAAGGTGCTGGCTGTGAAGTCAGCAGACATAAGTTTCTGGCCTGACCTTTTCATTTGTTATCAGCATGAAGAGAGTCAAGTCACCTTTCCTTTCTCATTCTCCATGTACCTAAGAGCAAAACAAGAAAGCTGCTGAGTGCTACCTTACCAGGATCATCTGTTCTTTATGATGGCATGTGCTTGGGAATTATCTGAACATAGATTTCCAGACATTACTCCATTCTGGCTTTACACCAGAGTGGCTTAGAAGCATAAAGGTAGGGGGATGAGAGGTTAGTTATTGGTGGGTCCATTTAAATAAATGCAGATTCACAGTCCTACCCTAGTAATTTTAATTTACATCTGACATAAAATGAAAACAGAAAACTTTTAAACACTTCTCAGATTTATCTGGAAAAACCATTTTTCATCTGATTTTTGCATTTTTCCATGAATTATAATGAGGCTTTCCCACCTGGGCAGTATTTGCCCTCCCTGAATCACTTCTAATCTTTGCAGATATTGTCCCACAATGATGGTTGATATTGATTGCCTCAGAGACAAACCTCTGGTTACATTTTTGAGAGATTATCTTGATTGATGTAGCCCATACACATGTCTTCAAGAAACCATCTAATCTAGGTTTTTTGAGGTAGAAAGACCTACTCTGAATGGAGCTCTCTATGCGCTGGAGTCGTGAACTCTACAAAAAGGAGAAACTGAGTTGAGCACAGGGATCTATTGATCTCTGCTTCCTGATTGAAGACACAGTGTGAGTATTCATCTTAAACTTTTTATAGCCTCACCTTTCCTGCCTTGATAAACTTCCCATCAAAGTGTGAGCCAAATGAAGCCCCTCCTTCCATAATTGCTTTCATCAGGATATTTTACAACAGCAGTAAGATAGTAAGTAATACACTAACATGTCTAAAATAACCTATCATCCACTTGTCCTCAATAACATTTGATTGTTATATTAGAAAAATGATAGGCAATGCACTTAGGATAGACAAGAATAACTGTAGCCTTCTCACTTAAGTATTCAAGTCATCCAGTGTTGAGACAAGGCTCTAACTATATTCTATGAAGCACTTAACAATGCAAAGAGCTCTGAGGATCTGTTGCAGCACCATGGAAGCCCCTCCCAGATAATTTCTTACACATGGGTAAACAATTTGGCATTCAATTTCAGGACTTCTCAAATATTCAGAAGATCTTCTATGAAACCTGTTTTAAAATATGTTAAAAAAGAGACAATTGAATGAAAAACTACATTTTCAGAAAGACATGAGTGATAGGAGGTCTGATCACTGTTTTTAGATATATGAAATACTGTCATTTAAAAAAGACAATACACCTGTCTCTGTGGCTCTTGAGTGAAATCACAAAGACAGCACATTATGATAAACCCAAAGGAAAAAGTTTTGAAAAGAGTTTTCTAATGATGAGTTAAGTCTCTTTAAGGAGGCAGTGAGCTCACTGTTGGAAGAGGTACTTAAACAAACAATGGGAGGCATTGTTAGGATGCTATGGATTGAATTGTCTATAACAGTCTGACCATCTTTGTGTAAAGTAAATAAGAAACCCTTACAAGTAGATGTGGAGCTATAGAAATCCTCAATATTACAGTCTTTAAAATCCCTAGAATATAATAGCAGTAACATCAAATAATAATATTAGAAGTGTGAAAAAGTGGGAAAATGTGTCCCTCTAAGCAAAAACACAATCCTGATGTAAAGATAATTTTAGGATTACAAAAATGTGAAGGTGCTTTCAAGCAGTTTAACAAATAAAATTATGGACTCTAAGGAATGTGTGATGATAACCAAGTGCAAACACAATGGTGATTACATTAAATGAAACAGTGGTATAACTGATGGCTGATTTCTCCCTGAAACAAACAGATATCAGAAAATGAAGCACCATTTGTAATTGTTAGTCATCATTGTCAAGTTGATGGACGTTGGAATCACCTAGGAGAAGCACCTCTTAGAGAGTTTCCAGGGAGTTAATGAAGGACAGAAGACACACCCTGAACGTAGATAGCCCTATGCAGTGTACTGGGGTCCTGGACAATAAAAAGAAGAGAAAGAAAGGGAAAGGAGCAGTAGCATTCATTTCTCTCCTTTCAAAGTGGAGACAATGTGACCAGCTGCCTCACACTCCATTCTGCCACAGCTAGAGTCTGTTTGGTCATGATGCCTCCCCTGCTAGAAGTCCATTCTTGTAGTATTTTGGTCACACTAGGAAGATACTGACTGATACTTCATCTTTAACATACTCAATCTTAAGCAACATGCTCAACCTACAATTATATATAAAGCAAAAATATGAATACAAAATAAAGGCAGTAGACAGAAGAAACATGTAGGTCAGAGCCAAGCTGAGGGTCATCCTGTTCTGTGTAACAGAAGCTAGGGAGGAAACCCAGCAGCAGAGACTTGTTGAGAGTCCAGAAATAGGCCCTGGCAGTGGGAGGTTCAGTGTACACCCTGTATAGCTTACCAGGGCAATAGGGTCCATGAAGGCCTGGGTTTCAAAAAGCCATCTAAGCCTGGCCAGACATGCCATGTCAGAAGTGCTCTGGAAGCCTCAGCTCCTGAGGGTGACTGTTGGAAACCCACCTCAGGTGGTAGTGATGATGGAGTGCTGCAGCAACCTTGAACAAGAACTACAAAAGCATTCAAGGTAATCCTGTCTATTCTAGCAAGTACACGGCAATTTAGAGAAGATGTTCTTTGATCTGATATGGAATACCTGCAAGAAGATTTTAAAATGGAGAAATTGTTGATTGTACAGTATAAAAATAATGTATTGCTTCACTAGAGTGTCAAGAGTGTTTGGGATTATCCCCTCCACTGCTATTAAAAGTATGGAGAAGGTCCCAAACTAGGGGTTCAGGTGGAATGGCCAGGTCATTCATTTTAAATTGCCCATGGCTGTGCAGAAAGACCCTGTAAAGAAAATCTTCTCAGAAGATCTGAATCTTAAAGTCACAGAAAAAAGATTAGGGTGGGGGCCAGGTGGTGGTGGTGCAAGCCTTTAATTAGGAGGCAGAGCCAGGAGGATCTCTGTGAGTTCGAGGCCACCCTGGTCTACAGAGCAAGATCCAGGACAGGCAGCAGAACTACACAGAGAAACCCTGTCTCGAAAAACCAAAAACCAAAAATCAAACAACAACAACAAAAAACCTCCTAGTAAACATGAGTGTAAAATCAAGGTGGCTTGGCCCAAAGAGGTCTCTCAGCCACAGAAACATGACTCTGGTGTTGTGAAAATCTTAATGGAAGAAACTGAAGAGAAGACTGGAGGCAAGGTCAAGGCAATGCAGATAGCACAGTTAACCAGCCAAAAAATGATACCCTCACAAGTCTTCTTTGGACAGGGAGAAAACACAAATATGTAGCAAATATAACTGTCCTTGGCCAACCTGTGTACATTGATTTTTTTTTTAAGTTTCACCCTGGAAATCCATTTCATGTTTCCTATTTCTAAATCTCTTATTGGTTTAAGCAGCACATTAGTATCTTAAGAAATAGTGAATGTTTGGGACTTACTTTGTTACTGGGTTTTCTAGAACCAGAGTATAGACTCTGCTTCCTGCTACCAAACCACAGACTGCATCTGTGAAGACTGGTTGGATTGGGTAAATTTTGTCTTAGGAAAACAGTGCTACTTTTTTGACCTTTCAGTTTTATGTTATTTATGTCATTGATGTCCTAAAATATAAGTGGTAATTTATTGTAGGTTTTTTTGGGTAGTTTTTGGGAATCTAGTATAAATTATTTCACACTGTATTACCACAGCCTGGATATTTAGGTTATCAAGCTTTGGAGATAAAATTAAAACATATTTGCCACCAAAAAAAATAGGTGACATTCAAATATCTGTAAGTTTGAGAACATAAAGTAATTTTCTCTCAAAGGCTGGAATTATAGGAATCGCAGAGATAGTTCAATATCTGAAAGCTATGAACATATCTACAGGGAAGGGATAACAACAAGAAACACTTGTTATAAGAGCAAATATAAAAAGCAAATCTCTGTTTTATGAATTTAGCATGAATGCATGTGCCTAGAATGAAAATGATATAGGGCACATATATTCAAAGATATAAAATATAGGATGTCCTACAGCATGAGGACGGCAAAGAGAACACAAATGCTCCAAAGCTTTGAATTCGTAGAAATAGTGACGTGAGCTCTAGAAGACTGTAATAAAGTAGGGATGCCAATGGAATCCCTCAGCAACCATTTAACAACAAGTGCAGAGATATAGCTGAAAGGTAAATAGAAGAATTAAAATGAAATACTCCAGAATATTTGATTAACCCAAATGTAGGCAGGAAAGGACAAATAGCAAACTAATTTTAAAAAGCACACCTAAATCCAACTATATGAATAATATTAAATCTAATTTAACCCAACATTACAATCAACAGACTGAGATTGTTAAACTAAATAATGAAGGAGAAGGCAATGTCACAGAGTGGTACTTTCAATGTGAATTTGAGAAATCTGAAAGGAAGATATTGGAATAAAACTACTATGTAAACCTTAAGATTAGGAACTGAAGTGAAAATATGGATACCAAATGAAACTGACTTAGGGAAAAGCATATTTCAAATGTTTTTTAAAAATATAAATCATATATAAAAGTCAGAGAAAGTTGCAAAAGATTCTTAGGAATATCTATATGCTCTTTATTCAAATTCACAAAATATTAATAATTACAACATTTTCCAATTTTTGTTTCTCTGTGTCTCAAATAACCAAAACCAACTTAGTGGAGGGAAGGATTTATTTCATCTAGAACTTCTGTGTCACAGTTCATCGTTGTGGGAAACCAGGGCAGAGCTCCAGGAAGGAACCTGGAGTCAGGAACTGAAGCATGAATCATGAAGGAACTGTACATAAGGGCTTGTCCTTCATGACTTGCTCATGCTGCTTTCTTATTCAGCTCAGGACCACCAGCACAGAGTGGCATCACCCACAATGTGTTGGGTGCTGTCCTATCCATTCATGAAAATGTTCACAGATTTACCCACAGACCAGTTAAAAGAAAAGCAATTCCTTGATTGAGGCACCCTCTTTCCAGATGACTCTAGCTTGTGTCAAGTCAACAAAAACCAGCCAGCACACTCTGCAACCCTCCCTGCTATCTATCATCTTCCCTCTAACTTACTTTATCCTTCATGTACTTACACACACACACACACACACACACACACACACACACACACACACACAATGTAGAAAAACAGAGAGAGGAGGTCATTTTACCTATATCCACTGAGAAAAGATTGCAAACAATTTTTTAAATTTTTTTTATTTTATAATTTAATTTAATTTTACATATCAGCCATGGATTCCCCTGCTCTCCCTCCTCCCGCCTCCCACCCTCCTCACAGCCCACCCCCCATTCCCATCTCCTCCAGGGCAAGGACTCCCCTGGGGATTCAGCTCAGCCTGGTAGATTCAGTCCAGGCAGGTCCAGTCCCCTCCTCCCTTTACCCAGGCTGAGCAAAGTATCCCAACATAGGCCCCAGGTTCCAAACAGCCAGCTCATGCACTAAGGACAGGTCCTGGTCCCCTCTGCCTGGGGCCCTCCCAAACAGTTCAAGCTAATCAACTGTCTCACTTATCCAGAGGGCCTGATCCAGTTGGGGGCTCCTCAGCTATCAGTTCATAGTTCATGTGTTTCCACTAGTTTGGCTATTTGTCCCTGTGCTTTTTCCAATCATGAACTCAAAAATTCTCGCTCATACAATCCCTCCTCTTTCTTGTCGATTGGACTCCTGGAGCTCCACCTGGGGCCAGGATGTGGATCTCTGCATCTGCTTCCATCAGTCATTGGATAAGAGTTCTAGCATGACAGTTAGGGTGTTTGGCCATCCTATCACCAGAGTAGGTCAGTTCGGGTTTTCTCTCGACCATTGCCAGTAGTCTATTGTGGAGGTATCTTTGTGGATTTCTGGGGACCTCTCTAGCACTTTGCCTCTTCCTATTCCCATGGTGTCTTCATTTATCATGGTCTCTCTTTCCTTGTTCTCCCTCTCTGTTCTTGATTCAGCTGGGATATCCTGCTCCCCTAAGCTCTCTTTCCCTCGACCCTTGCCCTTCATTACCCCCCCTCACATCCAGCTTGCTCATGTAGATCTCATCAATTTCTCTGTTGTTGGGCAATCCCTGTGTCTTTCTTAGGGTCCTCTTTTCTAGGTAGCCTCCCTGGAGTTGTTATCAAACAAAATTTTTTTAAATGTCTAAATATTTCATCATGCCTTTTTCCCATCTATGACATCTCTCACATGTAAACCTTAATATGGTGATGTTGAGGCATTAAAATTAAAACTGAAAGTGCATGATTATTTGATCTATTGGTCTATTTGATTTTTCTAATTGTCACATTTAGGTTATCTATTGTGACAAAGATATCTTGATTTTCTAGTTCAGAGTTGAATCTCAATGTTCTATTAAGAGGCTATCATATTATGTCCCATGCACTTCTGTTTTCATGGATGGATTCCTCAGTTTCTATTATAATCAGGTTTAGAAAACTGTATGCTTTCTTTGGTAAGGCACTCTTCAAGTTGAACTTAAGTGGCACATTCCTTATGACTAGGCTTTAGTTATGTCTTTGTAGCACTGAGTGTGTTCGGTGTAATAATGTGCCCTTTTTATTCACATTTGTTTCTCCTGTTTTTTATTGTTTGATGTTTTCATAACAAATATTAGATATTTCAACATATGTTCCCCCATTCCACTCTCCTTCTTATTCTCCACAAGTCTATTTGCCATTTTTGTTGTATTTTTGATGTGTAACATTCATTAGCTATCAGTTATTTTCTATTAGAGTTTTCCTCTGAGGTTGCAATTTTCCCTTTTGTTGTAGTATGTATCTTATTAGGAGACATTTACGACCACCAAAATATGTAATCATTCATTAAACTTTTACCTACTGCTGTGAGTGAACTAGTGTTGCTATGGTCTTTACCACAGGAGGTCAAGGCAGATAACAGTTTACACTGAAAAATGATCATTTCATTCAAAAGAAATAGAAGTACTGAATGTGTTTATGCCTAATAGAGTTTAAAATACATGAAGAAAGTGACAAAACTTGAGGCACATTTAAGATTATGATACTCTTCTCCAATAATAAAAATAATAAAATAATGACATTGTCTTAGTTTCTTCTTTTGGTACAATAAAACCTTTGGCAAAAGCCACTTATGAAAGAACTGGTAATTTTTATTTTTGTTTGTTTGTTTTAGGTCACATCATGGTAGGGAAGTCTCCGTAGAAAAAGCTTCCAGAAACTGGTCCTATGACTGACATCCACAATCAAGAAATAAAGATAGATGAATGCCAGCTGATGCTCAACTCCATTTGCCCGTTTATAAACTCTAAGATCCTCTGCCCAAGATAATACTCATCCATACTTAATAATGGGCTTTCACACATAAATAAACATAATCAAGATAATACCTCACGCCAACTTCAAAGGCTCTTCTCCCAGGTAGTCACAGAGCCTACCAAACTGACAATTTACAGGAAGTGTCACAGATATAGATCTGAGCAAAACGATCAGATCTGTTGGTATAAGTGACAAGAATACAACATACAATGAACTGTTGATAATATATTTTTTCAAATGTACATAAAATAAGCTCCAAGATAATGCACACACTGAATTACTAAATACATCAGTAATATTCACAGGATCAATATCTTACAAAATTTAGTGTTTAACCAATTGGGATTATAATATAAATCAATGTTATATATTCTTAAATATATGCTACACACAAATGAAAATATAACTATAAGCTACAACTATAAAAGCACCAATTATTTGTAAGTTAAAGTGCTAGTGGAGTGAGCAGTGAATTCTTTTAAGAGGTGGCCTTATAAATTATTCTAAACATAGATTCCACAGTGTGGTGCCATTAGGGAATTTTTAGAGAAAAACGTTATCTTTTTAAATCCATGATCACTTGATATTTGCATATTCAACAGAGAAATTTATAGGTGAAGAAAGATTGGCAATTATAATTAAATATAGCTGAAGATGTTGAAATTCAAGGTTTGGCAGCAGACTTTATCAATGAGGGAAGGAAACTGTGACCAGATCACCTTCCATTGTCCCACGAAATAGTGTGATCTCCCTGAACAGAGATAGGGTGGGGACCAGTATGTTTCATAGAACTTGCTCATCCAAAGGTTACAGTTGGTATCCCTCTAGGATTTTATCAGAAGGGGAATGTTATAACCTGATTTTCCCAGAATCCAACTTTTAGATTGATGACACTATGGTGGCTTCAGGGAACTACAAAAATGAAGTAGCAGCAGTGGTGGCAGAATCGCATGGTGGCACATCCCACATAAATGCCATTGGATCTTTATTAGAGTGGGATCAGGATGCTTCCAAGCACCTGACCTCAGGAGGCTATTTCTGCCAGCAGACTGTAGCATAAAATTGCATCTATATCTATATGCACATTTATATCATTTATATATCTTATTTTATTTTGTTGTATCTCATAACTATTTTTTCTGATATGAGTGTTCTTTAAGTAAGATGAATGTCTGTGTGGGCATATATATTAAATTTATATATAGTGGTGCTCAGAGCAAGGACGTTTGCTTTTATCATTATCCTTTTAGAGTGCTGCACTTTTCCCATTATTTAGAGAAAATAAATCAATGCTTTTAAAATGATCAGGAAACTAGAGGTGTCAGGGAGGGGGTTGCACTTGATTTCTTTCTGCCAGGTGAGGATCTTCTCACTTGCAGGAGAAAAAGAGAATTTGAGAATACAACTGTGTGTGTTAAGAACCAGTGTGCTAGTCAAAATCAGGGTGCTAAGAGAGAGGTGGAGGTGGAGAGCATTCGGAATTAAGAAAAGTGGTTCGGTTGAGTGCTTCAAAAGGTCAGGCAGCTAAGAGTCCCTGCGGGGCGAGAATCAGAAGTCACACAATTCAGCCCACACAGGCCCACATGAGCGACCAGAATAATTGATGACATAAGAGCCAGGATCTGCGTAGTTCACAGCATTTTAAGCCTCCCACAGACATGCAGCCCAACTGTTTCTGTATAAACAGAGCAGAACTCAGGAGATGCAGGGAGTATGTGAGGCTTAAAGGGGTTAGGGTATCTAAGGAGTATGTTTGGATGGAAAGGGAGAAGAAACCCATCCTGATATCACCCATCATGTGTTTTAAAGATAGAATAATGATTACCTCTTGACCATCTGACTTTCCATTCACATGAATATATGTACAGCATAAACAGATGAACAGGAGATGATACTCAGACTCAAGACATCAATGCATGTATCCTCCTTTTAAACTGCAGCATCACAGGCTCACTCTCACTACATAGTGAAAACATGGCTGCTTTCTGCAGAGAGGCTGATGTAAGAGTGCCTATTGGAAAAGTCAAAGATATGCAAAAACGATGATGGTATCTGATATGTAGTTCTTGATTTTCAAGGCATAATAAAATCAACAGGTATTAATCATAGTCAATTAATGATTTAGATTTGACCGACTGGAATCACAGCTTTGCCTGCTTTTAAAGCAAGTTGGGATGTAGGTAGAGAACAGCAGCCTAGGATGAGGATGTTAGGACTGTTCCCCCTTGCTCTATCAGGAGCCAAGCAGTTTTTCTCAGAACCAGCACCATAGAATCTCAGTGTTGATTCTAAACACTTGCTTCCTTGAACCCAACTTGGTCTTCTTCTACTATCATAGCCCATAGCTCTTGCTAGAGTTTGGATTTTAAATGCCCCCCAATTACACATGCACTGAAGGCTTACTTCCTAGTATATGCTATCATTGGTAGGTGGGAAAACTTTCAGAAGATTGGTAGTAACCATTGCTTGGTTGCCCTTGAAGGGATATTAGGATGTTGGTCCCTCTTTTAACCTCTTTCAGTTTGCTTACCTGCTATCATGAAGGGCCCTGGAGAATCCTTTACAATAACCTTCTTCCATGATATGCACTCTTGTCACACGTCCAAAGCATCACCGCTAAGTGTCCATAAACTGAAAATTCCACAACTATAAGCAGAAATAGATTTTTTTCCCTTTTTCAAGTTAATTATCTCAGGTACTCTTCATGGGAATGGAAAATTAGCAATTCTTTACCTCAGATTTGGCTTTCATAACCATCTGGTTGTCTTGACCATCTTGCAGTGATTTCTTCACAACATGGCATGGAAGAATCAGTCTCTTTTGACGATTACTGATTGAACTTGAGACATTGCTCTTTCTGTCTGGATCTTTTGAAAGATATTTGCATTCATCCACTCGGTGCTGAGCCTAGTGCAGAGAAGTATGAGCACAAAACAAAAAGAGGAAAACCCACTCCCTTTGCAGTTTTCACAATGTAGACAAATCAGTATGTGACAATGAACCAAGGTGTAGAGCCAAGGAAGAAAGCTGGATCCATGATGACCAGTTGGTGTGCTGTGAATCTGAAATAGTCCCTGCAGTCTTCTGTTTTGAATGTTTGGTGGCCCATGGGTGGTGCGGTTTTGTGGAGGCTATGGTGCTTATCTGGCGGGAGTTGTTTATTAAGAGCCGCCCTTTGTCAGATATTTCTAGCCCTGGTTCCTGCCACACTTTCAGGCTTCTTGTCTGCTGAGAGGTAAACAGCCTTCACCAAAGCTCCCACAATCATAAGTTGACCTACTTTAGACTGATTTGGATGGACAAAGATGATGGACAGAAGCATTCTGAAGCCATGAGGCAAAATCAGTCTTCTCTCCTCCAAGTTGTTTCTGTCAGGAACCTTGTTCATGGTGACACAAAAAGAAAAAATATGCCAGATATTTTTGTGGAGAATGCTAATTTTCTCTCAGAACCCATCTATTCTTCCCTTATCTCTTTTAGCAGCAGAACTTGCCAGTATGTAATTTGGTGTATAGCCATTGCACTTCCTCAGAGGTGAGCTTAGGTTTGGTTAGAGGACAGTAATTGAAATGATGTAATCACCTGCTGGGTCATGATTTTACAAAGGAAATTTACGTTCTTAACTAAAATCCATCTGCCCTGATTCATATCCTGATGAGCACAGGGGCTAGTGAGCCACTCTAATTGTCTATGGAAGATACTAGCCATCTGAGAGTAAAATCCATAGAAAACAAGGGCACTTGATGATCTTGTACAAATAAGGTTTGATTGCTCACTTCCAGACTTATAGTGCAGGAAGGTGGATCTTCCCTTGTATAGACTGATCTTTGGTTGTCTAAACTATTTTTATTGCGTCTTTCTGTTACAGTCCTTATCCTTTGCCCACATTGAGACAGAATTCTATGTGGAGGGGAAATTAACATTTTCACAAAATCTTGAATTATAGACAGGAAAAGATAATTGAGATGAACAGAAATTGGAAAATTGTGTCCATAAAGAAATTAACATGTTGAGGGGCTATGGGGATGACTCAGCCTGCAGTGAAAGTGCCTGCAGTCAAGACTGGAGACCTGAGCTCAATCTCTAGTAGTGATATAGTAGAAGGAGGGAACGGATCTGTGCAGTAGTGTGTCCTCTGTTCTCCATACACATGCCATAGCATACATGTATACTTGTATGCATGCATGTGCATGCACACACACAATTAAATTAATAAGTAAAATTTTTAACAATTAAATGTAATTTTGAAATATTCAGGTAATGACAAACAACTGTTCAGAATGTTTCAGATTTAAATAAGATTGGAAACACTAAACCCATAGACATACTAGAACAGGAGATGGGAGAAAATAGCAGCAATCAATGCACAAAAATTTCCTTGCATGTCTAAGACGTTTGGAATTTATTCTGCTGATATTTGGGATCCTGAAAATATGTGAACACACTAAAGAATGATAGGACCATATATGTCCTACAGGTGTTGGTCTGTATTGTAGAGTACAGACCATGAAATTAGCAACAGAACCTTAGCACATCCCATCATCCAGTGTCTCGGACTGATTTACACAACTGTGGGAAATCCAGGTGGTTCTCTATCTGAGGTTATAGACTATGGCACATGGGTCAAGTTAGAACATTTTGCTTTGTGTGTGTGTGTGTGTGTGTGTGTGTGTGTGTGTGTGTGTGTGTGGTGTATGCATATGTGAGAGTATATATGTGTGTATGAGTATACAAATGTGCATTAATGTAGATGTGAGTAATTATATGTGTGTATGATGTATATGTACATGTATACATGTTTTTAAAAGCTATGTGTGTATGTATGTGTGTATGTATATATGTTTAGTGAGTGTGTGAGTGTGTATAGGAGAGAAAGTGTGCATGTGGGAAGATATATATATAGATAGATAGATATAGATATAGATATATAGATGATAGATAGATAGATAGATAGATAGATAGATAGATAGATAGATAGATAGAAAGAATGTGTGTGTGTTTGTGTGTGTGAGGGTAAGCATGTGTACATAAGTGTGCATTACATATTTATATGTGATTATGTGTGTGCATGTGTCTATTTGGGGATGGGCACAGAAATACATATACATGAAAGTATGTCAGCATGTAGCTTTGATTATAAGTGTGCACAACTGTGTGAATATATGTTATACCTAGAATATATATATGCATGCATGTGTCCGTGTGTAAAGGGTCTATGTACATGCATGATGTATGGTGTGAATGTGTGTAAATATGTTCTTGTGTTTATGTGCATGTGTGCATGAATGTGTTTGTGTATATATGTATGTGAATGTGCTTGTGTACAAGTGTGTCTGTAAATGTAGTGTTTCTGTTTTGTTTGTTTCTTGTGTTCTCATAGTTCTTCATGCATGCAGAGAAGGCACCAGACCACTTAATTATATCTTCTACTTTACCCAAAACTATATTTTGAGACAGTATATAGGTTGACCACACTGTCCTTGAACTTGTTCTGTAGCCCAGGCATGCCTTAAATTTATAATTCTAGTGTTCATCTTTCTTAGTAGCTATAATTACAGGTTTGAGCCAGAAGTCCTGGCCATTCTGTTTCTCTTAGTGAAAATTTATTGAATCAAATTCCTAAGTCATTTATATATAAATTGTCCATTGCTGTGTTTGTGCTATTGTGGGAGAGTTGAATAGTTGCACAAGAATGAGAAATGTTTACTGGCAGTGGCTGTAGATCATCCATCTTGCCATGAGAATGTTCCCAGGGCTACTGCGGAGGCCTCCTGAACTGTCAACTGTTTCTTCAGTCACAGCATTTCTAGATTTAACATTTTGTATACTTGGCCTTCATAGAATATATTTCATTCCAGATTCTACTGGTACAAGACAGTTAAATAACTGCTACCCTGGGTCACATTCAGAAACACCTTTTATCTCAAGCATGATTTGCTTGCTCATTGAACAAACAGACTACTATGTGCTAAGTGAGACACACCAATGAGAAAAGGGAACACGACATCAAATTAGGTGTTTAGAAACATTTGCTAAAACACGTTGACTTGTCATGTGGGTCCACAAGACAATGGAAAGCAGGAGGAAAGTTTGCTATTCCTGCCTTCATTCTCCATCTATATAATTCTACTGAATAAAGTCATCATCTTTAACTTTCCTTTTGAGATACTTGAATAACAAGAAGAGTAGGACCACAGGACAGACCCAGATGAGGATAAAGCTGCACCCTCAGTGATTAGAAAAAGTGATACATTATCAGAATACATTGAAGAAT
Organism: Peromyscus melanophrys; assembly: GCA_902168415.1. Taxonomy (NCBI): domain Eukaryota; kingdom Metazoa; phylum Chordata; class Mammalia; order Rodentia; family Cricetidae; genus Peromyscus; species Peromyscus melanophrys. The sequence continues at coordinate 13,695 of CABHPR010151802.1, read as the reverse complement.
GGAGCACTTCACAGGACCAGAGCTGAGACGGTGACAAGTCAATAATGGGCAGCACCACACCTTGACAAGAGTTGCTGAATTCTGTGTACCTTGTGCCCTCTGTTTAAACTTGAACACTAGTACCCTGAAAATGTGCCCTGGGTTACTAAACCTCTTTATTTCTTCCTCTTTCCATTGATATATATTGCATATATCCTCTTTTTTTTTCACTGTTAGTCAGCTCTCTGTTGTTGCTTTAAAACTCATTTATTTTCAATTGGCTTGTTGGGATGGATGGCCAGCTGAGCTCAACTTCTTGGTGCTGCCTGAACACTGGCTCTTAAACTAAAAACTCCAGTAGCCGAATCTCCAAGAGAGCTTAAATTACAGCTAATGTATGAAGGTGATAGATCTTCTAGTCCAGTGGATAATTCTATTTAAGTACAAACATACGTGTGTTTGTATGTGATCACACATATAGCAGTGGGTTTTAGTTTGGTAGTACTTCCATAAAAAGACTGCCTTGACTGAAGAGCTTAAACAATAGAATTCGTTCTTCCAATGACTACAAATTGAAAGTAAGTTGTCGTCAGATATGGTTTCTTATGGCCCTCACTCCTTGTTTTGCAAGGTTACTGCATGCCTTCCTAATGTGTCCTCCCGTGCCCTTTTTTTAATATACGCGCAAATCATTTCTTAGAAGGATACAAGTCTTATTGGATAAAGGCCTATCTTATGATCTTTTTTCACCTTAGTTACCTCTTTAAAATTCTCTAGATAAATCTGAGTTGCGCCTGGCAGTGGTGGCGCACGTCTTTAATCCCAGCACTCGGGAGGCAGAGGCAGGCGGATCTCTGTGAGTTCGAGGCCAGCCTGGTCTCCAAAGTGAGTTCCAGGAAAGCCACAAAGCTACACAGAGAAACCCTGTCTCGAAAAACCAAAAAAAAAAATCTGAGTTGCTGGTGTTAGGATTTCAATATACAGATTAGGAGCAAATACACTGATATTAAATATCATATATTAATATGAATATCTACATTAATATTTGTATCTATAGCTCCATATCATGAATACATACAGAGAGAGAGAGAGAGAGAGAGAGAGAGAGAGAGAGAAACAAGTAAACACACTTTATACTTTTGAGATCATTCCAGACTAGAGATAGAGGCAAGATCTTATCTAAATATAAACCCTGCAAAGATACAGCACTCCAGGAGGTTAAATTTAAATTGAAGAAATAAAACATAGTCAAAAATAAATGCTATACAAGTACTTGCAAAGCTTAGTGAGAACATTAGGACTTGAATAAATGAAGATGTACACTCCCTGTCATTTATATATAGCGGACCTTTGTAGGACCCTAGTTATTCTAACCAGCAGCAAAAAAGAACAGGTGTTGTTGTAGGGACTACACCACTCAAGACACATAGGCTGAGAAGCAGGACTCATGAGCTTAAGCTGTAGACTTGATAAATCTAAACTCTCTTTTACTATCAAATATCTTTGCCAAATTTTGCCATTGAGCTGGACAATGTATTCCATGGACTCATTCCAGTTAAGAATAGAAGGAGATCTAGAATTCTATGAGATCAAGACAGGCATGGATGAGATTTAAGTAGGGCTGGGATGTAGCTGAAGTTTTTCTGGTCCTGCCCGGATCTCGTGACCCTGCAGTCCTGCTCAGACCCAAATGAATGCACACAGGATTGTATTAATTACAAACTGTATGGCCTAATGGCTCAGGCTTCTTGCTAACTAGCTCTTATATCTCAAATTAACCCATTTTTATGAATCTATACTTTCCACGTGGCCTGTGGCTTACCAGTACCTTTACATCGTGCTTCTGGTGGCAGCTAGCAGTGTTACCTGAATCAGCCTTCCTCTTCCCAGAATTCTCCTTGTCTGCTCACCCCACCTATACTTCCTGCCTGGTTACTGGTCAATCAGTGTTTTATTAAACCAGTGTAAAAAAGCATTATCTGATAGCACTGGGATTCTCTATGATTATTCCAATTTTAGTTTTCTGTAAACTTCCTATTATTTATAGAAAACTTTGAGAAGGCTTGTAACTTGAGTGAAATCCATTCTCATTATTAGGTCTTCTATATAGTTACCCCTGTTTATTATTTGGCCTAATTTCTTACCCTTTCCCTTTACTCACTGGTCTGCAGTTATTCATACATCATCCTCATTCTGAAACATGGCAGACTCTTGCTTCAGGAAATTGATGCTAGCTGTTGTTTGTGCCTTACCTTCATATCTGAGCCTGGCTAGGTCCTTCTGGTTGCCTAGCACTAAACTTTAAATATTACTTTCTTCATACTCAAATGATTTGACTTCCCAAACATTCCTCATCACATGATTGCCATTCTGATTTGTTTTCCAGGTATCTCCTATCACAATTTGAAAATGTCCTCTCTACATATTGGTTTACTGAAATAGTTTACCACATCCTTCTACAACATAAGCTCTCTAAAACAAAGTCTACTTTGGTGAAGTGGAGTGAGCATCTGGCTGGTTTCAGGCACATGGTAGGTACTGTCTACATATTTGACACTCTAGAACCTCAAAAGGATGTACAATTTACTAGTGCAGTAAAACATCATTAAACAAACAAATAACAAATGGCAAATAAGTATAGGTGAGACACTTACATTACTTTTAGCCTGATTACTATTTAAATGAGGAAAATAAGGCTCAAAGGAATTATCTATCCTACCCAGCTCCCTATGGAATTCTAAATCCTCTGCCTTCTGGGGACACTTCTTGGGCACCTAGTCCTCTTAGCATTTTCTAAAATGTAGTGCTGAGAACTCCATAATCTGTGTGACTGGAGAAGCAATGGTTGATGGCTCTGCTTTTTCTGAGTTCCTGCAAAGCTACATCTTGTATTCTCTTCCATGACCCATTGACTTACCATGCTCCTCATTTTCTACAATTCTTCTGGATGTGGTTCCTTATTTCCTGTTATTAGTTATTACTAATCCAAATAAACACTTTAGTTTTCCCCCACTCTAGAAGGAGGTATTTTTTAAAAGGCCATCTTAAATTATACATAAGCAAGAGAAATCACAGAGGATCCATTAACATAATAAACACAAGTCTGTTCTCAGCATCCCACAAGTAAGGTAATATAAAAACAACTATTATTCTCTCCTCAGCAACTGGTAGCTTTCTGTTTTGAGGACTTCATCTGGTTTGCTGAGTGTGGGAACTACTGGCACCCATGCCTTCCTTCCTCATGGAGAACTGGGCTATCAGAAAGAAGGCAGCTCTATTTTTCTTTTTATTTCCATGGTAGTCTTTACTATTTTAGCTACTGATAACATATCATGATAACAAGATTACATGAGTAATTGAATATACACATCTTTTTGTTTTGTTTTGTTTTCTTTTCTTTCTCAAGACAGGGTTTCTCTGGGTAGTTTTGGTGCCTGTCCTGGATCTTGCTCTGGGTAGTTTTGGTGCCTGTCCTGGATCTTGCTCTGTAGACCGGGCTGGCCTTGAATTCACAGAGATCCTCCTGGCCCTGCCTCCCAAGTACTGGAATTAAAGGCGTACACCACCACTGCCCCGGCTGGAATATACACTTTTTAACATAATATGATACAACCTTTTCAATTGAAGCTTTATACCTTACTATGCTAGGGTATTTGCAATTTCCCCTCCACCCCTACTATAAAGTCAAACCGTGGTGCCTCTACTCTCTCTCCCAAAAGAAGAATACTGCACTACCTTAAAGGTGTAATTTGCAAACTCTCACTGTCATTTCTTCTTTCCTCCTGTTTTTTTTTTTTTAATTAGCGTTGTGTAAGATCCTGTTCAGACTCCTGAAATATTTTCATTCTCTTTTTCGTCATGGATTCCCAAGAAGGCAGCTCTTGATCTCCACTTAGAGATACGTAGAGAGATGAGACCAGGAGTGCCTCGTGTCCAAAATTCTTAAACAAAGCAGATGATATGCACAAGTCTGAGTGGAAATGTGGCAAAAACATTTTTGCTTTTACACCAGGGAGATGATCAGTCTAATCTTAGATCTGTAATTCTCTAGCTCTGTGACTTAGACCGGGTGGGCTAATCCTCTGAGTCCATTTCTTCTTCTGCAAAGTGTCATTGTCATTTGCCCCACTGTATTCTATGGTACAACTCAAAATACTAGTCTCCTAATATGATAGTTGCTACATCCTCAGTGATGCCAATTCACTGTCTTCATTTGGTACTGGGTTAAGCCCTTCTTGTTCTTCACCTAGCACTCACTCAAGATGAGACATTGACCTAACTGGATTTTTCCTGGGGCTTCAGTTCTGGTCTACATGCCTGCAGGCTTTGAATAGTAACTGCTTGCCAATTGGCAGGCAAGAATGGCATGCTGGAGTGGGGATTGAACTGTTGCCATTGGAGATAGTAACAGATGCTTTCTGGTTGAGGCTGAGCTGGCTAATTCAGGGCTCTGTGGTTTGAGACAGAATCTCAATTATTCCCAATGATGAGAGTTCAACCACAGCTGTTCTTAACCCCAACCACTGCTCACTGTGGTGACCTGGCCTCATTCAGTTAACCTGGGCTTGAAATGTGTGTAAGCTTTCCCACTGTGCATGTATTCAAAGGGCTTAAATCTCTCTTAAAACTGTGATCCCATGTCCCTCAGCCTCAAACAGTCCTGTGAAGACTCGAAGACGGCTTTAAAGGGAGAACTAGGCTGAATTTTCAATTCCACCTCAGACTGCCTGAACATTTTGACTCTCAAATGAAGATAGCAGCTTGAATCTTGTGATCATGAAAGTAAAGTGATAGAGTGAAAGGGTTTTGTAAATGGGAAAGAGCTACCCATAGTCCTTTTTGTCACAAGTACCACTTCATAGTTAGCTGAAGCTTGCTAAGGCCAAGTGAAGAAAATATTGGTGGGAAGGAAGAGGATCTAGAATATGCGAATGTGTTATGATTCCAAAGTCCTCATCTTCATTTATCAGAACTAACTTCATATTGCTCAAACTCAAGTGAAATTGTTAGTAGGCTTCTTATCACAGAGTTCTTGGATTTTATGAGTTTAATGCAGAGCCCTTGGTAAACTGTAAATTGATGTGTACACATGAGCAATTATTATTATGTGCTTAGGGCTTTTTTGGTTTGGCACCAGTCGAGTCAGCTGAATGCTCTGAGCAAGAACAATCTGTTTTCTTTCCTCTTGGCAAAGAACACAAAAGACAGCATTTCATAGAAAGTAGGGCAAGAAAGAAAACTTTCTCTCTCTTTCTCTCTCTCTCTCCACATATATAATCTATCTTCTATCTATCATCTATCTATCTATCTATCTATCTATCTATCTATCTATCTATCTATCACTCTATGTATCTATCTATATATATGTATCTATGTATCTATCTACATATCTATGTATCTATCTATCTATGTGTCTATCTACATATCTATCTTTATCTGTCATTCTCTACCCCCCTCTCTCCCTCAGCCCTCCCCCCACATGACTCCTCTACATATTCCTACAAGTCCAGAATCCAAACTTTCATAGCAAAGTTAAAAGCTTCCTCCTTCCCTAAGAAGTCACTGGATGCCTGTTCCAGATGTTCACTGCCCAAATACTATTGAGATCCAAATTAAGAGCAGCTCTCTGGTTCCAGCAATCTTGTCACATTATGGAGAGTCCTAGACTTGGATCTGAATGACTAGCTCTGCCATTTCTCTAGCCTTTCCTCTAACCAACAGGTCAATCAATCTTTAAACTATGCCAATTTAAAAGGTTAAAAGTCTCATTTTTTTCTTTCCAATCCCTTTTGCACTGTCCAGTGTAAACCATCATATTACACTTTAGGATCTTTATCAGTCCTGGGAGAACTTTCCTCACAGTCCCCCTATCTCTGCTCCAGCTCTCACAAAATGTGTGTGTGTGTGTGTGTGTGTGTGTGTGTGTGGTGTGCATGTGTGGGGGGGGGAGGGAAGGAATAGGGAAGAGGGGAGAAATACACACACACATATATGTATGTATTCATATATATATTCTGCAGCCAAGGGAACATTTTTAAGTGCAAAAGACTCCCATCAACTTGAAACCAAAACGTTTCCAATACTCACAATAAAAGACAAATGCCTTAACAAAGCCAATAGGACTTTGCAAGACTGGGCCTTATCTAGCCTCTGCAATACTACCCAGAAACATATGCACTCTGATGGTAATTTCTACCTCAGTCTACTCATATGGACTCCTTCTTCCAGGAGTGTCTAAATATCCCTTCCTCCATGGGAAGTAGAAAATGCCCCATTCCTACCTAATTAACTCTATTCTGCTTCCTCTTCCTGCAGATAAATAGTTTACATTTAATTCCATCAGAGGCATCTTCCTCAACTTCTCAAAGTCAGTTAGTTATTCCCTGTATTTTCTAGGCCCAAGATCAGTCATATTTTCCACACTTTTTATTTCAACTTGGCATGTACTTGCATTGCTCTGATAATTTGATTAGTACCTCAGAAGACTTTGAATTCTTGAAAACATGTTTGCTTCCCTCATAGTTCTACATTTCCATAATACATATCACATAGTTATTTAAATGAATGAACATGGATTTTGGCAATGTATGTATCTTTTATCATTTCTCTCCTAGAAACTGAAACTAATACTGTTTTCTTACATTTTTTAAAACTATGTGGAAGAAAGAGATGCAATCGCTTATCTCATATTTGTAAAGCGTACCATCTCATTAACCTACACAATACTGACCAAGCTAGGGAGAAAGGGGATATTGCTTGAGTTCACACAGCTGCTCTGCCACTTAGTTATGTTTCCTGAGCATGTTTAGACATAGTTCATTTATTAAAGTTTTATATATTTACATAAATATATAAATAAAATAATTATAATTTATATTTATATATTATAATAAATAAATAATAATATATTTACATATAGCAGCTAACAGAGACTCTAGCAGCAGGAGCAAGAACATAGGCATGAATTCCACTGTTTTTAACAGTGAGAGCAATGTGCATTGCTCCAGAATGTCTTTGATGTGGGAACCCCGAGTTATATGTTCTTGTATAATGGTTAGAGCATTGTGATAGTTTGAATCTGAATTTCCCCCACCCCATGGCTCATTTTTCTATGGCTACAGAATACATTTTAGATTCCATAGGACCTTTACAAGTTTGTGTCAACAAATACATCATTAGATAGGTAGACCTTTGAAGATTGTACCAAACTGACCCCTACACCCCATGCCACTCTATGCTTCCTCTAACACACACTCCAATCACCATTTTAACAGCTGTTCTACTGTGTCTTGTCCTCCCTGTTGCACTGAAGCAAATCTTACCCCTTAAAGAAATTTTCTGTCATGTATTGAAGTCACAGTGATGTGACAGTAACTGATACATATGACTTTCTTTGATAATACCTTCTTTTAAAAAGTTCTACAACATGGTCTCCCAACCAAATCCATACTAAAAATAAAGATATTTGCATTTTCCTGCCTGATAGGCAGCAGAATACTGTAGTTAAAAATGTTATATCTAAGGACAGTCAGATTATCTTCAATTTACAGTCCTGTCACTTATTAACATCAGGACATCAAATGACTCAACCCTTCTGTGACTATGTTTACTCATCCATAGAAGAATTGGGTTTTCTCATGAGGTATGCTGTATTAATATGTAAAACATCTAGTACATGGCAATTACTATTTATGTATTGGCTATAATTGATATTAGTTAAATGGTTTTCTCATATGTAATTTAGATCATGCATACCATTTCTTTTCATATCAATTTTTCTTAATAATCAAGAATTTTATACATGTATATAATGAAGCATCCACTATGTTGTAAAAATGCATTCTCAGTATTTATGTGTATGCCCACAGATCTGAGTTGCTGTCATTATTGATAGAGGAGCATCTTTATGCTGTGGACAGCAGTCAATGTTGAGATGCTTAAGTACTTAAAATGCTAAGAAGATGCGGAGTAATCAGATATAAATGGGACACTATTCTTACCTCTGCCTCCAAACCAGAGAATCTCAGAAAAGAAGGTGGAAAGAATGCAAAGCCACACGATGTGTAGGAGTGCTCTGCAACCCAAATTTCTGGACTTGACACATCTAACATACTTATGAACTCACATTACCTGAGCTTACCTATACAAGACCATATACACTTATTATCTTAAAAAATAACCTTAGATCTACACACTTGAGGACAGTACTTTTCCCCTGAATCTGTAACATAATTATGAACAATGCAGGTGCTTGTTTAAGCAGAGCCTTCCTGGTTCTGAGCAAAGTGACAATTTGTCAGCTGTGTTCAATAACTGTTCAGATAAGGAGCTTAGGTGCTCCCTTAGTTGATATGAGATGTTTAGTAAAACTCTATTTAACTTTAGACGTGTCATAACCTGATTTTTCTCATTAACGTTGACTTACTAGTCATCTCTTGATCCATTAGGAACAATAGAGAAAACTGGCTCTGCATAGTCAGGTTAAACTAGTTGGGAAACTTGGGACTCATTTTGTTTCTCAAAGCCTCCATGCTAACCAGATGAAGTGACATGAGGAGAGGAAGAGTTTGGAAGAAGGTAAGACATGAAAATCCAACACAAGACCTCTGGATTAAGAGAACCTGAGATCCAAGATCTGTGTTTAACTATGTGGCTTTGGGTCTGCTAATTTAATCTCCTAAGCATAATTTACTGATCTGGAAAATGGCATGGTGATGGTGGCATATGTTTCATGAGCTCTGTCAACTTGATGAATAGGTATTAGCCACTAAATGCAGCTCACTCAAAACAAGTGGCAAATAAACATTAGCTATTATTATAGGAACACCTACACCTGCATCCCAGTATGAAAAACCTCAGTTTTTATATTCACTTAGGCCTCATTTGTTGAGCCAAATAGGACTCAGAGGTGGGAATCACTTCCTAAAATATTTGTGAAAACTTTTTGTTTCCAAGATACTTTATGCTTAATCTACATGTTTAGTCTACATTTCTATAGTGTTTATACATTTGTACATATTATCTCCCTAAAACTGGGGAAGTTCTTGGCTTTAGGTTAATTAGATAAAGAAGTCCTTATAACAGCATATCTGAACAGTGGTCACTGCCAAGCATTCTTCCAGGAGAAACTATTCTGCCAATTATCTAAAAACCTATAGAACTTGAAAGTTGATATCAGTGTATTTGTTGCCCAATATAGATAGATAGATAGATAGATAGATAGATAGATAGATAGATAGATAGATAGATAGATAGAGATAGATAGATCAAAGCAATATATGTCGACAGTCTCTGAGGGTCTGAATTGCGTCCCCTTTGTCCTCCCCATCTGTCACAGTTTCACCTGTCTTTTCAACACCAACTCAAAAATCTTCATGTAAAATCACCTTTATTATGCCTAAACTGAACAAGCTACTGATGGTACATATTCTGACCATTGGTCAAAACTATTTCTTACATGATTTAGTAAATACAACCTAACTATATACAGTTTTTAGTTCAATGACAAAGTGAAAAGAAACTTGAGTTAGTAAAAGTATGTGTGTTAGGCATGCATGAATTAAAATCCTTATTTCTGGAAACTAAATAAAGGAGACCTGAGCTCTGATTTCTTAGTTATGTTATTGAGATCCCTTTGACCTCAAGATTTGAACCAAAGCCAAGTTATATAGAGAAATAAATTATCTCCTTGCTCAAATATGCCATCTATTCTAAAACTTAAACTTCATAAGTCATCTCTTTAAGCCTTGTTTTATTTATATGAAGATATAAATTATAATACTTCCGCTGGAATTCTTGTTGAAAAAAGTTTAGATCGACAGACCCTAAGAATGTTCTATAAAGTGCTAATTATAGACATATTAATAGATAGTCTAGGACAAAATAACATCATCAAATGTATTTGCAAAGTTTTACACACATATTAAACAAAATTACACATATTTATTTAAGCTACAACTTTATATAGCAATATAAATTTTATATTATATATAATTTATAAATTATATATCTGTATAACACTATATAATATAAACATATAAATTTAATGACTGCTATGCATATTTTCCATGAAATTTTTGCAAACCAGAACTCTTATTTAGAACAAAACTCAAACTGGAGATACGGAGGGAGGGTATATTAAAAAAAGTGAGAGAGAGAGACAGAGAGAGACAGAGAGAGACAGAGAGACAGAGAGAGACAGAGAGAGAGAGAGAATCTAAATTTTTATAACCTTGTAACTGAAAAGATTCAGAAACATCTGCATTCAGAAGGTCAAATATAATCATTAAAACTGAGTTCCTATTTATTTCCTGTTCTAAGTTATTATTCAGTGTCCCTACTCTATGAGCACAAAATTATATCCTTCACACATTTCTGAACTAACCAAGGATTGTTACAGTCTGACAAGTGTGATTCTTTGGGTAAATATCTTCACCTATAGAGCTTAAGGTCATTTCCATATTACCACATGAAGAGTAGGAAACAATTTCTGTTCTTATTTTCAGAATAGTTTTAAATTATGAAATATGGGACACATATACTGACCCATGCCCTCTCCTTTAGGGTGAAAATTCAGGATGCAGAATAAGTTATTTGGAAAGATGATTTAAATGATCCTGTGAAAATCTTGGCTATTTCACCCCCCTAGAGGCCATTCTTTCCTCTGCCACTCCTCCTGTAATACTTTATTGTTGCAGTAAACTACCCAGGAAATCCTGTTACTACCTAGTGATTAGTAGAGGAATTCTGTCTTAGAACCTAAATCAAGCTCCTGAGCACATGAAAAGTTTGTTAAACTCTAGTCATGAGATCAGTGCTGTAGGATGCTTGGATAAATTCTACTGAGCATTCTCTAATTGAATACACCAAAAATAACTATTTTTCCATATACTATACACCATGTAGTCCCTAAGAGTTATACATATTTATTAGTTTAAATGCCACAGGAAAGACTTTCACAACTTTTTTTTCCAATCCATTACTAAGTTATTTTTTTTTATTCTCTCTAAAGACTTTAATTTATACTTCAAGGTGGCCTTGACCTGCTTCTTTTCTCAAATCGTCCCTGGCTCCTCAGCATGCCCCCTTTCTTCTTCTCACCTTCCCTGATTCCCTTTTTGAGCCTCCCAGTCTTGGTAGCCAGTTTCTCCTCAGTATCAGGGCAGCATCTGTCTTCACCCAAATGTGCATTCTCCTGGACTCCTGGGTCTCCTTCCTTATACCTTTCTTCTCACCTCAGTCCTTGACATGGGGTTGCATTCTCAAATATTGTCTCCATCAATTGTTACCCATGTGACCTTCTGTTGGCAGAAAACATATCCGTATTCATAAGCTGATAAGCACATTTCATAAATCAAAATTTATTGTGAAGAGCCTTAACGTTAACCCATCCTGATGCTCAGCTTAAGGGGTAGAGGAAGCCACACTGTACTGCAGTTTTGTTCTAAGGAACAAAGATGAGGTGGGAAATGAAAGGGCGCTTCAACTTCTGCTTTCAGAAATATACTGTTAAGTCACATTCCTAACATGCTGGGGTGTCTGTCTCCCTAGCAGTCTGTCTCTGTGCAAGGAAATGGCACAACACTTTTTTCCCCAATCTAGACATTTTCCTTATTGTATTAAAACACCTTAGTTTCTGAATTATTGTCAAATACTCTATTCTGTTGCCCCAAACTAAGGTCATTCAGCCAATAAGGAACAACAGCTAAAGTATCGATTTTTACAGTAAATGAAAAAGAGATCTGGAAAATGGCATTTCTTGAACATCTCCATCATATCAACACTGCATTAGATTTTGGTTTTTGTCTGAGCCTCACAATGTTAATGTATATATGTTAATCTCTATATATTACATTTTAATATTATTAATATAATACTAATACTATAGCAGGTTTAATTGTCATAACAAATACCTGAGACTTCAACAATTGAAATTTATTAACGTTTCTGCTATAAATACAATCCTCAAAGGAAAACATACATAATTGGTAACTAAGGTCAAATTCAAGTTACCATTAACTAATGTCTCGGAGTTGTGTATTCCATTCATCTGACAATAGGCTCAATGTGAAGAAACTGAGAATCAGCTACTGGGATTTGAACAGGGATTTGTGGCTCCCAGACATCTCAGCATTGTTAGAGGACTCCATTAATTAGCATACCCCCACACTGAGTCTTTGTGCTTCACTGGCCTTATGTCATGTTTTTAAGTCTGTACATGCCATAGTTATACTGCTAATATTGTGCACTCTGGTAAGTCGGCTCATGTTCATTTCCCAGGCTGCTTTATAAACAGCAATTAATTAGTCCTCCTAACCCCCTGATGAGATTATTATGTAAAAACACAACTCTGCATGCATGGCCCAAGGAATTTTGACATCGCAAGTTGTGGGTTCAATTCATACCTCTACCATGGACCTCGGGCTACCTGCACAAACGTGAAGAGAGGAGAGTTAGAAGGAGTTTTATTATGATTCAGATCAAGAAATTCCTACTACTGAGAAAAAATGGAAATAAATTTGAACATAGAAAAATGTATATGGTAGGGAGGTACTCACCCAAGGAGTTCTGAGTTTGGAACAAGTGCTCTGCAATGCTAGCGTTTGTACATCCCCAGACTAACTGATGAAAACCCTTTAGGTTTCAGTTCTTCATCTGGAAGTAAAGAGAACACAAAGTCTTATTCTGCATATTAAACTAGAGACTTGCCCAATCATGTCAGTCCATGTAGCATGTAGTATTTGGGGGCTTGTAAGTGTTGTGCAAACACATTTTTTAAGGTCACTCTTTGCATTCTTATATTCATCCCCTGAATTTTAAATTTTGTGAACATAACACCAGTGTAAGATTCACTGAACCCCAAAGATGAGGCTGCTCATCTTTCTATAATATGATGTAGAATTGTACTGATATCACACAAGGAAGTCTCATAAATAGTTGCAAAACGAGCAGATTCCTTGCTTCACAATAGATTGTCTATTTACTATGATCTTTTTCTGTAAAATCTGTGATATTTTAAACTGTGCATTGCACCAAGATAAAGTTATATTTAAAACCTATGTAATATCTAAAGTCGTATTAATTACTAGTTACTAAATTAATTTATTATTAGGGCTTGAATGCTTCCCTAAAACTTATGTGTTGATATTTTAACTATGGAGGCATTAACTTGGACTTGTGAATAGAATCCTTGTGGATGCAATTAGTGTCTTAAAAAAAGGGGCCCTAGCAAATTTTCTCTATCATATGTGGACGTAGCCAGAAAGTGTTAGCCTGAAACACAGACAAAGGATCTTATTAGAATCTGGCCATTCTGCCAGTCTAGTTTCAGCATCCAGACAAGAAAACATAAGCCTGTGTTACACAGAGGTCACCCAGTCTATGGCACTACATAATAGCAGTCTGAACTAGCATAATTCTGAATCTGGTGTCTACAATGACCCATCTGGTTCCTCCATTAAGAAAAGTGAAATGATTTCTCACAAAGTTACTTTGCAGAAAATTGAAGCCTCGTAATTCCTTCATTCATTATTAATAAAGAATTTAATTAAGCAATAATTTATTAATTTAGCAAATATGTATGAACATCCTGGTAGGAGTGTAAAACAGTACCAGCCTTTGAAAAACAGCTAAGCAGACTCTTAAAAATGACCCAACAATTCTCCCAGTAGAAATAAAATGTCTCTTTACATAAGAACAATGAAAACCGTGATCACA